>JAULBP010022194.1:0-23349 GCA_032355345.1 Lepetodrilus pustulosus
TATATTTATGGTATATTTTTTTTATATTTTTTTACTAACTGCTAACATTATATAGAAAAATAATAAAAATATTAAAAGATTATGATTAAATACGTGCAAGTATGAAGTTGCCCCTTTAAGGGGTTAAAATAATAGTTAAAAAAAAGTTAAATTTGTGTCCAAAAAGAATACTTGCCCTTAATTAATTTTCTTGAGTACTTGTGTACTTAATACAACTATGGATATTCTACTGGACCATGATCATTGTGGGTTTCATCAATAGACGCTGGTGATATTATTTATGTACGACCTCCCATTGTTTTGTAATAAGTAAACAAGATAATAAAACTCTTTAGGTCACTCAAATGATGATTAATTATTCGGATGTCGAAACATTAACCAGTCAACCGTCAGCAATAACAGATTGAATGGAACACCATAGACGTAGAACGAACATACTATAGGCCAAGATCGCACTATATAAGAACACTTGAATATGAATGAGTTTATTTATTTATTGGAAGTCAAAGCCCACAAGATCAAAGGACGTGACAAAGTATAAAATAGACGATAATATAACGGGGGCGGTATCCTATAAACAGCTTAGATTTTTAATTGACTTGAAAGTCAGCAAAAATAAACCTTAATTATCAACCTATTTTTGACCAAGTTTTTTTGTATGTGGCTTAGTCAAACTTTTTCAAATCTATGTCTATAACTTCAGACTAATTCAATAAAGAAAACTGAGTCAAAATGTTTCGCAAAGTTAGTGTTATGCTGACTTAAGTCTTAAGCCATTTATAGGATAATGTCCCAGATGTAGAAGTAAGCATGCATAGTGAGGGACGGTGAATATCGTTGTGCTATACACTGCGATTACTGATCATGTTTTAATGAAAAATACACTCTTCTAATTCGTTATCTTTCGTAAATATAAAATGACGTGTATTTATCACATTACGAACCATGCTATCGGTTGGGACTAAACTGGTTGAAGTAATGATTGATTGCTGGTGATTGCAATGCTGCATGAAGTTGTAAGGATTGGTATTTAGAAAATATGCATTACCCATTATGCAAAAATGCGTAAACCATACTAATTTACATATACACCTCGACCAATTCGTTCACATCACTGGAAACCTACAATATCATTAAAGCTAGTGATATCAGAAAGTAACGTTAGGGGTGACAATAATTAACTAACGGTAAGGGAAACGCAGCTAGTACTATTTAATATTTTATATTCTTATTTCAAATGTACATATTTACAGTTTGAAAATAAATGAGCCGAATATATATTTCTTACAAATTAATTGAATAGTTGTCAAATATTGTCTATTGAATAATTTTCTGTTTCCCGGAATGTTCACAGGTTTAATAGTGATTCCCACAAGGAGAGGATCGATGATGTGGTTGCGTGTATCCAGAGAAGTGGGACCTATGACTTGACTTACGAAGAGTTGCGCTACGGGGCCAAAACCGCGTGGAGAAACGCTGGACGATGTATTGGCAGGATTCAATGGTCGAAATTAGAAGTAATAATACAAGTCTTTCATCAATGTTTCCATGTATATGTACAGCTATCCTTTTACAAGTATATTTACAGGTTCATGCATTTTTACGGGTGTTTTAATAAGTAGTTTTACAGGTAGTTTTACTGGTAGTTACTGGTAGTTTTACTGTTTTACAGGTACTGTTACTGGCAGTGGGTTCGCAGAAGTTACATTTCTGATGCGATATTGATAGGATGCACTGTCTTTAGAGTAGCACTATAGTTATCATCCTTTGTCTGTCAGTACCAGCCTGTTCTCGCAGGTTTACTGCAACATTCAGCTCTAGAGAAGCTGAGGGTTTCCTCCTGCCCTAACCTGACAAGCCGTGCTATAAGTGAAATAATCTTGAAATCAGCTCAAAGCCCCAAATAAAAGAATCCGCGGTTTTCCAGTACAAATTGATGCTCAAAGCATGACGGTAACTCAATGCAGTTCGGGTGCTACTGCCTTTAAAAACTGACAAACAGTTGAGGGAAATATCCTTTTTATTATTAAAAAGAAAACAGCAATAACATGCAAGCATACCTGACATTACCAGGGTTCTATCATTAAAGGGAATAAATCGTAATAAAGTAAAAGCGAACAAGTGGCTATACATATAATATGGAATAGCTGGTGGGTATAAACGTCACCCTAATATTACATTAGCCCACAGTGTAGGCTAGTCTAGTGCAGTTAGGATAACAATAAACTGAATGTTATAGTTTTCATGGCATGAACTTTAGATTCTGAAATAAATGACAAGTCTGATTAGAGTTAGCATCGTTAAGTCGCAGAAATCTACAGTGTAGACAATCAGACAATTGAACAAGGTAACAAATAAAGTCTATATAATGTGCATCTGAATTATTCGTCTGTGGTTTGCATTCAATGCCACGCGTACGATCGAACAGGCACGTAAATTAGTCGGTTATATGGTATTTCACTATCTAGAGATGCTATGGCATGTTTGGCCAATGATTAAGGTTTCACTCAGCAAGACTGCCCACGGCAGCCACGTTCCTTATGATATCTCATATTTTTCATATCACTGGATTTATACTTGTCTTGCGTGCTCCTAGACATACATCTGGTAGCACTGTATTCAACTTCCTAGAATGGTCGTAGTGTATATCCATCGGTTAAAAGTGCGACCGTCTCCTATTGGCTAAGTACGCGTCGGCGTTTACGGGCGAGTAATCTCTTGACGACTAATACAGAGTTGTCGCCTCCTTTCCTACTCTCCAATTCAGGAGGAAGAAAACGCTGCGTCAAAGTACCTGATATGCTAGTGAATAATTGATGGCGGGAGAGCGACGGCTGGGTATGAGAACAGTAACCGCTCCCTGACTTGCATCAGTGCCCGGATGTGCGCGGTGACCCGACTTATCTCCAGGGATGCCTCCGCTGCAGGTAGATGGGGTAATACTCACGAACCCAGCAGATTCAACTGGATGACCTCCAGGATCGACTCACGTCGATCTTCATCGACCCAGTGCCCTTGTACTAAATTGAATTAAGTAATCTACTTTGTACAACGTTAACTGCAGAAAGGCAAACAAAGTAATATACGCAATACTGAGCGTGACGTGAATAATTATGCAAATGGTGGAGAACAGGTATGACTAAAGGTGTGTGCGTGCGTGCGTGTGTGTGTGTGTGTGTGTGTGTGTGTGTGTGCGTGCGTGCGTGTGTGTGTATGTGTGTGAGAGATAGAGGGAGTGGGAGATAGAGAGACAGAAAGACAGAGAAAGGGAGAGCGGGAGAGAGAAAGAGGAGATAAAGAAAGCGAAAGAAATAGAGGGGGAGGGAGGGTCGGAGAGATAAGAGAGAGAGAGAGAGACATAGAGAGAGAGAGAGAGAGAGAGAGAGAGAGAGAGAGAGAGAGAGGTGGGGAAGGAGGATGGAGAGAGAGACAGACACATTGGCTGATGATACGCATTAGGAGGTGGAGGCAGAAAAGTATGCTTTATCGAAAGTTTGTTCCTATAGTATAGTACATGTATGTCCCTATTTGTAACTTAAGTATGTTTATTGTAAGCTTTCTTTATTAGCGAGTCATCCTGACAAACAGCACACCTTTACAGTCGCTCTGTTCGTACGTGTACAGTACAAGCATATCGCCAGTAACATATACTACATACCCAGGAGTTTTCCAGAGATATAATAAATCACCATTACCTCCTCTCAGCCCATAACATGGTTGAGAATCGGCGTAATAAAGGGATCATACTAAAAACTACACCTCAACACGTCTTGTATTGATTTACAGTTCCTCCACCTTACATGGGTGCCATTCAGCTTAATCCCAGCGTGCAGTGCGTTCGTGCCCGTATTAGGCAACCATACTTTTATTCCAGGTTTTTATGCCTGTTTACAGTCACACCAACAGCAGTCCTAATGAATTTGAAAGAATCGCGATGAAAAGCCTCGAATTAATTTCGGGATATTTTTTTCTCTTGGAGGGATCGCTTACTTACATGTATTGTTATGTAGATTATGACGTCATGGGAAATGCAATCTGCACTACTTTTGTGAAGAGGTGGTGTTGTAATTTCCAGAAGTTAATACCGACAACAAGCTAACGCCTACTGATGTGTCCATTAAACTGAATCAGCAGGGTGTCGTTTCTCGAAGCCTTCGTATCTGATTAATAAAGAGACCATTTATAGTCCTCGTACAACGAGCTCGTATATATGGCGATAGAGCACTTACGAGTGCGCTGTGGATTCATAGTGGATTTTTTGTAGCTAAAATTGTCCGTGGCAAAGTTATGATTTCTCGCATATCGTCTAAGCTTATCCATCTACGTTGGCCTCGTATGAGAAACAAAATACACAGTATTATTCAACATTCGAGCAAGACGTGGTACTATTGGTCAAGAAATCTCATTGGCAATGTGATATAGTGTCTCCCGTCTAGCACCTATGTAGTGCCGTTGATATATTGTAGCATTATTAGTTTATCTCATTATGTAGTGTCATTGCTATAAGGCAGGATTGGTCTATCGACTATGCAGTGTCATTGGTATTGGGTAGGGTAAGTTGGTATATCGCTGTTGTGACATTAATTTTGCCTATAATACACTTAGAGTAATACTCATTATGTTTAATCTTCCTATCGGTGTCCAATGTTTCCGTATGCGCCGGAAACCGTGCCGCAATAAGACCTTTGACCTTCAACTCCAGCCGCGCCGGTTCATCGTATTGCCCTTACACCTAGTTCCAATCTACCCAGACCATACTTAGGTTGTTGTGTACATCGCCATGCGATTACAATTCACTCATTGAATCCAACTAATGTAGTTACTGATCCAAGCCAAAACAGCGTGACCATGGCCAATACCTTTGAAGGTTATCCACAACAACCCAGCGTTGTGGCATTAGAAGGTGTTCATTAATGTTTCGATTAATGACAGAAATTGTCATTTGAGAATAACTGCCATCTCGTTTGCGAATTATGTCTCCGTAGTATGAAGGAGCTGTCATCGCTCAATAATTGAATTTCATTTCCTGGGATTAATGTGGATTCCTCAGAGTGACTGAGAGCTGTCAATCAAACTGTGATCTGCAGACACGCACTGCTCCCAGGACACGTAGGCGCATGACACGTCGCATCACGGCACGAAGACACGTCGCCGTGTTAGAGCTACGCGCTGCTATTTAGGGAAAACAAATCCTGGCCCTGAGATTACGAAAGGATTTTGAGTACGATTGCATGCCCAAGCTCAAACTTATGTGGAGATTTGTGAATAAGACTTTGATTTGAGCATGACATCGTATTCAAAATTGTTTCGCAGTCGCAGTGCCTTAAGAGATATGCAATCCCATAACAGCTGGTATAAAGTAACTATACATATTCACCAATGTATCACTTTCGCCATTTTCCAAAGTAGAATACTAATGAAAACAGCTATTGACGTAATAGTGAAGGTTAGTGGCGATGTTCCAATTGGATGGGAATAAAACGTAAATCTCAATGCTGTGCCTCCAGTGTACAACCTTTCACTTTTATTTTAAAATGTTATCCCGGCCTTTTACAGTATATTACGTTGCTTAGATATAGGATTCACAGAACATGGTTGTATGAAACGCAACATAGATAAACCCTATGTTTATCTATGTTGCGTTTCATACAACCATGTTCTGTGAATCCCATATCTAAATATACGTTACTTGAAGCTGGTGATAGCTGTCGATTGTTAGAATGCGTTGTACCAGTCCTGAATCTACTTATGATCTCATTGTTCGCATTAATATCATGCTCGTATTACTTTCATGATTTACAGTATTGTGCCATTTTTTCTCCCAGTTCGGTTGCACTGTATTGTGCCCCCTGAAAAAAAGTATCGAATCGAACGTAATTTGAAGAAACGGTCCCACTGCGTCTAGTAATACTACGTAAATACCAGGACCCTCACTGCTGAACCACTAAGTGGTTTAAGCGCTCGACCCACCGGCAAAAAGAAGCCGAAGCAACTGCACACTTTATCCAAGCTATCGTCCTTGCATCAACAGAGCCATCATAACGAATTGCGGCATATTTGCACACCGCCGTATCATTAAAGAGATAGAACGTCATTGGATTAGAGATAACACGTGACTAGTAAACACAGATCGGCAGATATAATCTGACATGATACCATTGGCTAATAGTATTAAAAGCAAAGGACGTATCACGTTAATATTTGTTGACGTATTCGTTCTCGTCAGTTTGGGGATTTCTTTCTTTGCCTTTTGGCGAAGATTTGATAGCGACAAAAAAAACAAGAGATAGATATGGGAGGCGACAGAGGAAATCAAAGCCGATATTAATCGCATTTACGTAAAAGTTAGATACCGTGTCACGCAAGCTTGGCGAGGACACTGGTTATTAATGCCACGGTGAATTCAGTGAGATTAGTTCAATACGTTCTTTGTAATCAATAGTAACACGAATGCTAAATAGCATGCATGTACGTGCACGTAAAACGCCTCTCGATCTACTAGCTATTTCTATAAGCATGGAAAAAAAGCCATTATATTAATTTGGTATTTACTGTGTTATGTTATTAGCAACTGAACAGTTCTTTAATGTGATTCCTTCTTCCATATCCTTTTGTCTTTTCGGAATGAGTATTTCTCGTAAATGCTCCATTAGTAAATAATTTATATGAACATATCCGTCTTTGAGTTCTTAACTAGTAAGCAGATAAAACAGTGTTACATCCCATTACGGATAACGTTAGTTAAAAACTCAATTATGCTGGCAATTCCGATTCATAACGACCTGTCAGAAGCCTTATGCTTTACCTTTGTATCAAAACCTTTCAAGAAAATAACCAAATTAAGGATTATCTCCCTGAAGGTTACCACGATCGCATACCGTCTGCGCATGCGTATTATACATAGGATCAGTATTGACGGACGACAAGAACAGGGAGTGGGGTGTAATTAGTTTGATTCCGTATGTTTTAGTCTGTCTCTGCATAAACATTACGCAATCTCATAGCTGCACTGCTAATGGCTTTCTATTGTCATTGCTTCCTGCTTACTGGGATACATCCACCGAGACCGCCGTCATCGCCGTGTGAGACGAGAAGGTCAGGGGTCAATATTAAACATCTCTATTAGATAACCTAAGCAATCCCATCAACTGCGGCTTTCTGGAGCTCCCGACGACGGACACTGCCGATAGACGCCCGTGGCCGTCATTCTTCCAGCAATCGTCTGGTCCGGGGCAGAGCCATCAGCAGACGACCGTGATCTATCCCGGTTATAGACAACCTACTGTCAGCGTCAACTGACGCAATCATGGGCAGCGTTTCGTGAAGCTGTGCTATGCTCCTTGACACATATTTGTGTGCGTTGGTGAAGCTGGGTATCGTTTCACGAAGCCCTCATAATATTATCCACTATGAGACTATAGCGTTAACGTAAGTGTCCGATCGTTATGTATAGGAGATCATTACGAGAGTGCTTATGGTCTCGTAGTAGATACGAGAACTTCGAGAAACGATACTCAGGGCTATGCTCGTTGACATATATTTTTAGGCACTGGTTAGTATGACATTAACTTCTGATCATATAACGTGACTGGTGAATGGTTTCTTAGTGGATCTGTTAGTAGTGATGAACGCAGATTTATGTATACGTTGTTACAAGTCATATTCTATTAACAGGAAAGATTTGTTAATGAATGGGTTGTCAAGAATTGGTCTGTTGAGGAATGGTAAATTGTCAATGCTTGGTTTGATCAGGAAGTGCATGTCAACGAATTGTTTAACAAGGAATGGCCTATTAAGTCATCGTTTGTCAACGAATGTTTCGTAAAGAATTGCTGGTAATGGACTAGTTTGTTAAGAAGTGGTTTGTTAAGGAACAATTGTAAAGGAATTGTCTATCAAAGAATGACCTTTCAAGGAATGGTCTGTCATAGATTAGCATGTCAAAGAATGGTCTGTTAATATATAAGGAATGGTTGTAGAGGCATGGCTTATCATTGACTGGCAAATAACGAAAGTGATTTTCAACGAATGGTTTGCCAAGGACTTGTGCTTTGACCGATTGCAAACGAGCATAGCTGCGTCTGCAATTGCCAATTGTTCTGTATAGTACACATGGTAATATTCTGTAGTACTCTTCAGTACTAAGTAGTAGTACTCTATTGTACTTATGCAGTCCACTATACTGTATCAGACCTCCTATTCTCAGACCAATTTAGGAAAGGACACGCTGTTCAACTAGACGACTGTCTAACCCAAAGATTTCCTCTGCTACTGCATATTCACGACATCGTTAGAAGCCGCCTTGTAATGCAATTCATATCCCCTGTCGCGTAATCCCCTCCCGATGTCGCTCGTGTAAACCCCGTCATAGATGATTCAATTTCCCATGATGCCCCTAAAGCGGTACAAAAGCTACCGGAAACGGTTCGTACGGGAAAAGCAATGTCGTTATTGGCATATTGGCGCTCGATAACAAGTTACGACATTACGGTGTTCACTGACTAGTGTAATGCCATGATGTGTACAACCTGTGATACAATCGAGGCGCTCTTTCTTTCACGAGGAACTGTGTAGTTTTTATTTGATTTTATAAGGCAGCGTCCCCTTCGTTCAATAACTGTTTCGTGATATTATTCCCTGTGGCTTGCTAATAATACACTAACAATACATATTTAGGTCGTCGGCTCATGCATTAATTAAACACATAACAAGCAATTCAATATCAGTATGTCTCGAATCATAATTGTCAGACACGTGATTTTAGTGGGATAGTGCGCCATACAATTTTCCAGTACGTGTTTGGCGTTAATAACACACTGCGCATATTACACCCGGGATATGTATTATTAATGTTTGCGTATCTATTAGTTCTATCTATAGTCCGAAGGAAGTGTAGGCGTTTTTGACTAACAGAACATCAGAGATCGTAATCTGTGGACGTGTCAATGTTGACACACATCTATTGTATGGCGTACAGACGTTCTACACTGGCGTACATACGTTATACACTAGCATACACACGTTCTACACTGGCGTACATACGTTATACACTGGCGTACATACGTTCTGCACAGGCGTACATACGTTCTACACTGGCGTACATACGTTATACACTAACATACACGTGACACATTGACGTACACGCGTAACACATTGGTGCACAAACGTTCTACAAATTAGTGTATACACATTATACACTCTCTAATAGTCTCTTTCCACTATGGTATTTGTTATTCCCGCTACTTCAATGCTGATGAAGGAAATGGCATGAAGTAATTTTTGTTAGTAGATATATTTCATGTGCAAGTATAATATAATAAACACTTCAAACTTGTGTTATTGCTGTAGAGCATTTCAATTTCCATCAAGACGTTTATCTCCCCCACCCCCTAACTGGTCATAATGTCAGCCTCGTTATGGACAATTTATCGGATGGTTCCTCGATGAATGAACACGTGACCCTATGAGAATACCATGTGATATATTTATTTAATGAAATTAGATTATCTTGTGTAAATATGTCAGTACTATGGTTAAGATAAACTCGGCGATTAATGCAATATCATTACTAGCCTTATAATGAACCTTACAAGTTCGATGATTTAGTTGCAGGTAGATAGATAGGTAGATAGATAGGTGAATGCATGGATTCGGCTATTTGTAAAAATAGACGTGTTACATTATATTATGGACGAATGGATGCTGCTTTTGTTGTCATTGCCTCGTTACTATTAAAACATATCATTGCTTCAATAAGAAGTATGATGATTGGACGGATAATGTACTTTCCTCTATTTGAATGGTAGTAGTGGTTGAATGCGCACCACGGTGTGGAGCAATTGGAGATATGTACATACTACAAACAACGATTCTCTATTTGCTTTTCCAAACAAATAACACAATAAGCACTGTAAACGCCGTGTCAATAATCCTATATATTTACGAATAGACCTTATAAACTGTATCGCAGCTATGGGGCCGTCATAGTATATGTCCTCCACGAATGCATCACGAATGCCGATCTTTGATTGGTTGATTTAGTGCCCACGTGAGAAACCAGTTGCTGCCCGCCCATCTTCTCGATGTTTGCCTTAGTCACTTATCCCGTTAACAGCTGGCTAATGGCAGGAAATGAAGACAACTTTATTTCAATTGTGTCCATTTATTCTGAAATCATCCGTGTGAAATTACTTTTGAAAATACGATCATGGAATACAAATGTTATATAAAATCAACGAACATGTGCACGAATGTATTTATTGTCTTGTGTCTAATATCCTGTTCAGTGCTTGTTTTATTAAAGCCCACAAATTACATGTGCGTTTTTATATTCAGATCATGCCACTGAACGTTCAGCATGATCTAGAATGAATTTAAATGTTCACTGCTTGGAGTTGGTTGAGTGGGCGGGTAATAGGATATAGTTAGACCAATCGTAGCAAAGGTTAAAGATAACTTACTTACGCCGTTTTGTAGTCGCAAAGGTTGAACGCAACGATACCTCACCACAGCATCGTTTCGTGCATTGGAAAAGATTACAACGTAAAGATTCCTATTTTTGTTTGTGTAACATAATATTACTAAGGTTGAAATTAAAGCTTAGTAGCAAAAAACCGTTTTGGACGATACTACGATTAAGATTGAATGCAACAGTTACAGCAGAGTTGCACCGTTTTGTACGAAACTATGGCTAAGGTTGAACGTAAAAACATGGTTTCGCACACTATAGTAGTTTATGAGTTGAGGGTAAACATACCTTTGAGTTACGGCGTTTTGTATGTAAAAATAATCTCAAAGTGACGCTATTTAGTTTCGTATAAGAGCAGTCCGAAATCGTACCATAACTGGTTTAGCCGGAAACACGGGACGGAACCCACGGTCCCTGAAATGAACTGATGACTTACCGAGAACTGGTATGTGAATGTGAGTGCAATAATGCCTCGGTGTATCGTGGAAGTTGGAAGATCGTGTTATTAGTATAACAGGTCTACGTTTGTCTGTTGTCTGCAAGACTACTTTCATGAATCCAGACCGGCAGGTTTTTGTCCCTTCGTGTAATATAAGTTATTGACAACTGAAACATCAATTACCGGTAATGTAAGTGGAAGCATGTGAAGTGACACATCGTACTTTCTGATGTCTCTACGGACGGAGAGAACATTGAGTTTCGACGTCCATCCGAATCCATCCGAATAATACAATTATGATGGAGGACAATACTAATTCATTACAATAATCATTTATTAATAATGTTGTGACGAGACCAGACTTAAACATTGTATTTGGATTCTATTTGTAAATATGTCAATAAGTCCATTCGAATAATTAACATATAATGGAAGACAATGTCAATTAATAACAATAACAATTTATTAATAGAATTGAAATTCTGGAATAGCATACTATGCACACTACCAGACATCGGTTCCAAGCAATTACTCAAGCTTCGTCTATACTGCGTTATAGAGAGAAGGCAACACATACAGAATCCCTTGGACGAAGCTCTTGTAGTCGCTATTAAACCATGTCGCTCTCGTAGCGCTTGTTTCTATAGCTATTAGGCTCAAGATAGGGTTATGCTTTCATTGTAGATAGTACTAGATAGTATATACGGTATGATCGATCCATGAAAGGCCAATCTTCTCTACGATCTATCAAGATTACGAGCAGTTTTCAATCTGGCATCAATGTTACCGAGATCCATGCTGATATCATAGTACCTTTACACTGTACGCCCAATAAAGCTTAGGTATGGTGACTTCATGCTGGAGAAAGGCCTCGGCATTTCCCTCTGCATCTCGACCCAATTCTATTTCCTGTCGGCATGTCACACAACATGTTCTAGCCATTACTGGCAATTACGTACCGCTAGAAGAACATGACGACGTATAACACTGATGTGATTACCTACCTTGGCATAGAGGGGGCTGCTAACAGGCCCCGGATCAATGCTCGCCGGTTCACATGCGTGGGCCTCCTCCTGCCTCTGTCCAGGCCAGCACCACGATAATTGACACACATGGTGGTTGGTTGGTTAGGCCAGGAGGCTAGTTAAAACACTTCTAAATTGTCCATCACTCACAACGGGTGTTCTGTATAAATAACGGACGCGGGTAAGACGGTGTGCGATGCTGGAAAAGCTCTGGAGTTTGGATTGCCAACAGGAGCCTCGTTATCACGCCCTCGGGATGTGTTTTCAGGTGATCCTGACCCGAGGATGTTACTAAGCCAGCCTTCATTGCTGCTTGACATTAAACCGACTCAGCGGTTTGAGTAAACGTTTACGTTCAATATCCTGAAAACTATGCTATATATTGAGGTCCTGAAGAGGAAGGATCAACTCGTATAGTTGGCGACGTCGTCATATTTGTATTTGTTTAACTCTCAGAGCAAAATAACAGATTTGATGTAGATCACATGGATGAGTACCTAAACGTTATATTGAAGTCTCTACTGCGTTTCCGGTACGTCTCCATATAAGGATTTTCAATGGAAAGCGACGATGAAATTTTTAAAATCAATGTTCTGGATTGTACTGTTTTTGGCACACACTCTTGCAGTTGGAAATGTTATGAGATGTAGCATTTCAATCAATCGAGAAATGAACCTAACAATACCAAGACATCACCAACAATAATATTTACGAAATGTTCTATGTCCACCTTGAAGCACTTCCGTGAGTTATTTTGTATTATGAAAACAAAAAGGACACGCGTTTCTTTATGAAGGAAACCAATGTGAATTAGGCTTCACGTTGTACCGTCTGACTTCCACTTTGTGTCAATGAAGTTGGTGTATCTTGCAAGACTTTCAAAGAGTACACTACTGAACCGATGGAGTGAAAGATAAATGATCCGTCATGAACTTTCCATTGTTACCCTCGACTTCAAAGACCAAAAACAAGGTTCTATGAACGGGTGTGCTTTGTCGCCCTTGTGTAGTCACCGAGTCGCAATATTCTGCAAGAAGCTGGCCTGTGATCTCCACTTCTATTTACAGCGTGGCGAGAACTCTACTTACTGAGGTCTACATGTCCTAACACCTTCAAATAGAACTGGTTACCTGCGTGTTCCCTGTGGACTGTTCTGAAGCCGTGTTCCCGAAGCTATCGTATACTGTGGGGTCTATTCTCCTATCCTGACCCAATTCCAGGCAATATTATATAGCTCTCGGGGTTAATGGCTAGGGCTAACCTACGGGACTGGGTATCCTTTCACGAAGCTCTCTTATCCCATAAGAGACTGGTAGGGCCCTCTTTGCCGATAGCTAATACACTGCTAAGATAGCACTACCAGTCTCTTAGTAGATTAGAGAGTTTCGTGAAAGGATACCCTGGCTCACAGTCCTCTCGGCAATCTCACGGTCGCTGACATATTAGAACTAGGTATGTTACGTTATAGTCACGTGATACCCTAGCTCGATTATTATTAATATTTCCAATAACTGTTTATATTAGTCCACGTCTTGATTAGATAATGGTATATAATTTAGTAAACTAGATATCTGCAGTGTATTTTGAACTTAATTCAAAACTGTAATTTATCACTCTTAAATTATAAAGTGTCATTGTTGAATAAAATGTGTAAAATAGGCCTCTGCACTTTGGGATGAGTAATGAGGCTATGCCGGAATCTGTGTAAGATTAATACTCCGGCGAGTGCCGAGGGTATTTACTGAAACAAAGTGGAAGTAGTCCCGCGGTGAGCCGATTGCAGTGTATGATTACGTAACAACATTGTTGCGCCTTCGTGGAGAAAAATTTGAAATTGTTGGGATCACCACGCATTCCTCCACGTATACTTAACGATGTCGTTGCGTATACGAGAATACATATGAAACATATAGCGGCCATAAGTGGGTCAAGATATATTATTAGACGTTAAAGATTCTGGTGGATAACCTCGATGGGGATATGTGCGTGGCTGTTGTTTTATTTACGTTTCATCCCGATCTATTACGCATGGACGGCTGAATAACATAATTTATCTATGAATCGAACAGAAATTTAAGAACACAATCCGTACTAACGGCGTATTAAAGATTTTCCCGGGAGTTTAGTCAACCCAAGGCCTAGTATGTTTGTTTGTCTTTTACGGAACTTGTCCAATTCTGGGAAATTATATCCAATAAATAACAAACGTGACCAGCTTAGAATACGTACAATACGGCGTAACTTACAGATAGGTGCTGTTCTTTTTGCCAGCGACTGACCCGAACCGGAACCCGGTTGACCCGGGTAACCCTGACAAACGCGTTCGATTTGCCCAATATTTGGAATAAGCTATACCACAGCCGATTGCTTGCCAATCTCTCGAAAGTTTGCCGCTTTCGAGAGATCGGCAAGCAATCGGCTGTGGTACGTGCGGCTCAGAACGTGCAATTATGGGTAAGAAAGTGGCCAAGTCCTCCTCGTTTGTCAGTGTTATCAGGGTCAACCGGCTGATTGTTCGCCTCAGCCGCTGGCAAACAGAACAGCCCCACTGTCCTCTACAGCCTTAGCAGTGGTGTAGTCTACGGCCAAGTTTGGAGTTTAGGATACCGTAGAGACGCCTCTTCGTACGGGAGTGCTGACATCTTTATATTTTTACTGCTGATGTCTGACTTCTCTACCGTATGTATAGTCTAACCTGTAAAGTTTACAACTGTATGAGAACGTATCTGTTTCGACTACGGTATGACGATGTTGATGTACGCATGTCATTGGTTTTACCATTGCCCTTTACACGGTCAAGACCACCCGCTTCGCGCAGTGTGATCCACCTGAACTTTATTCGATTATGATGACGCTGAATTGTACGAACTGCATGTCGGTAAAGGGCGGGTCATATAAAAACGGAAAATTACAACTGAATCAAGATTACAGCACATCTAATATCATGATTAGAATGTGTCTGTCTAACATATGTTCATGCCTTAGGTCTGAAACACAACCCAAAAAAAATCAACGTTACGTGTCCTGTTCCAGAATCCTAAGAAAATCATATAAAGATCTTGACAGGACACTTTCAGGTGACCTGCCAGGATCCTGGTGGGGTTGTATTACAATGCTGGAACAGGACACCCAACTTTATTTTGCTGTGGAATGTTCCATGGCATGATTAAAACAAAAGATAAAATTAGGACTCTGTCAAGGTTACAGTATAGGTTATTCCAAGTACAGAAGTGTAACACACATGTAGATACGACTTTGTAGTCGTAGTACATGCATGATCAACTGCTAATTATTGATACAGTCCTTTACTGAGCCATGTCACGAATACGTATAAATATATAATGGAAAAAAAATGGCATCGGTGAATTTCTTTCTGTAAGAAGATATCGTTCTCGGAGATCAGACCAGAGCTCCAAACCAAGTGTATGATTACAATATTATTCACCAGACAGGCAGATTATATTTACATAGGAAACAAGCATTATTTTTTTTTCAATTGTCTTTATTATTATTATTATTGTATTTGTGAAAAGAAAAGCAAAAAATAGATTTCAAGATATGAAATCAAAACCTGGAATCTCAGCGCATTATATATTTATTTGTTATTTTGTTCTTATTTTTTTAATGTTTCTCTGCTGAATTTCATCTGTACTATAGTGCATGTATTGATGGTAAATTCACTATGCATACGTGTGAGTGGTGTAATGGGTACGATTTTAATCGAGTCATGACACGGATTCGAGTTTGTATAATTAAATACGGCAGTAAAACCATTCCTGCTGAAATGAAATCAACCGCTTGTGAACATGGAGATATATAGTTCCATTGCTCTCGAATATTTAAAATTGATAACGTCGGTCGATTTTCAATATGTCAAGAGACATTTCGAAATTGAAATGCGTGTAATTGTCTGAAATGAGATATTTTATATTGCAATGTAACCTGAGCTAGATTAGTCTTGCAAAACAGCTTCCGATGGATTAAGAGTGCAGCTGGTGTTGGGTACTAGTGTATTTTGGTATGAGAGTGTCTAACAATGTTTGACATCGCTGTCTAATTATTTAGTTTGACAATGTCAAATAGAGTGAAAGTATCTAATAGAGAACTTAGTATAACACTCTGATATGTTTGACAATATCAAATAAATTGGTATGGCACTGCCGGATATGATCTGACATGATCTGACATGTTATAGAAATGTAGGAGCACTTGCAAATATTGCTCTCCAGCTTTTTCTTTCCATCCGGGTTATTTTGCGGAGTAATCTTATGAGATGCGTAATGCTCCCCCTGTAACTACGTTGTACGTCCTAGCATGGACAAAGCCGCACGTGTTTGTTGAGAAACCTATCATAACCCCCGAGGCAGCGCGGAGCGATACATCCAATTGGACCGACCTCACTGCCTTTGAATTGCTGTCACGGAAGTCCCTCCGCCGGCTATAGACGCCGGGAACTGGTCGGCTACGACTTGATTGGAACAGATACACATATCAGTTACACAGAATCCCCTCCAATTGAATACGATCACAAATTAAGTAAGGAAACGAGAATATTTAATTTGGCGGTTTGAAGTGGATGTCGCCTGAAACTGAGACTGCTGCTACGTCAGTGGAGATCGTACACACCCGAAATAAATATAGGATTCAACATTTCCGTTGTGTTTATATTATGACCATTGTATTATGTATGAATTTAGTTGAAAAGCATTTCGGTCATTAAGTTTGATTCGATAAATGTTGAAGCGTCAATGTCGTATTGCTGAATGTTCACAGTCAAGCCCATATAAACATATATAATGATGTATCGTGAATATCGGCCATATTGCTTTTTAGCAAGAAAGTGTGGACTACATAATTGAATTAGTGATTTAATTGTGTATGATGACTAAACAATAACGTTCAGCATAATTCAATCATGGATATTCATCCAAGATATCATTCTGGAAGGTGACATACCGGTAGATAAGATTAAACGTTCGAACGGACACAGTGGCTTATGAATGCACGTCAACCTAGGCGCGTATGAATACATCTAATAGCTGAGGCATGATATCCCAGTGAGCTAACACTATAAACACTGGTGGAAATCCAGACTAGCACAAGCAGTACATAGTTGCATTGCAAGGCGTGATATGAGTGAAAGAATTTTGGAAGTGGATGTATAGGCATACAATCGCATACAATTGAGTAACAAATGCAAACTACATTCATTTGTGATACTTATCATTAATTTTATATCGTCAAAATCCCTTTCGTCGATCCACATTGGGGGAATTCGATATAGCAGTTCTATGTTCCAAATGTAAGATCATTACAGCTACGTTACTTTTATTCATATCAAATATGATATGTTTGATTACATCAGTAAAGAACAACGTTGAGGTGGACAAATCAAGCGTAAGTAATATCAGACAGAAATTCGTTTGTCCATTGTATAAGTCAACCATCTGTGATGCTTTTAAACCTCAAAACAAACTCCAAACACGGGTGAAGCATACACGAGGTGTACACGAGTATGCCTGTCACGTGACACAGACGGACACGAGTCCCAGTTGGTCAGCTTGATCCTGATTGTGACAGTCAAAGACACTCGCAGATCTGTGGTAACGTGACGCTAGCAGTGCTCTAAGCCGACGCCAGACAGCCGCTAAATCGACTAATTCAGTAAAGGTCTTCGCCGGACTGTTAACCGTTGCAGAAGTATCGCAATCTGACTAAGATGATAGCGGTTACATGGTTTCGGATCGTCGCAATGAGGCTAACATGTTAAATATTGACTTTCTATGGTTGTAGCGACCTTTCAGACTTCTAGAGGGACTAAAACCGTTTCATGTCGTTCTACTTACATCAGAGAGGGGTAAGGCTTGGGGCGGGGGCAGTGCATGATGTACAAGTGCAGGGAGTGGATGGGGTTGGGGGTTCGTGTAGGAATGAGCGAGTTGACTAACCGGTGCTCGCAGCTTTACTGCAACAGCCAGTGCTATGGATGTTGCAGGTTTCCTCGTGCCACAAGTGTGAGAGAGAATAGAGAAAGAGAATAGAGTGATGGAAGGTTATTGCAATAGATGAGGTCAGCAAGCATCAAGGGACATAAGTATACATGTCCTATTAGTCGTGTCTGTATTTGGCGTTAGTTAACATATTCTAATGGTATAATGGATACGGAAAGTCATCATTGAGTCGATGTCGGTATTAGCATCGGCAGACTGGATGACGCTCTGTCAGATATACTTTGGCACCTGTAACATCATACAGCCATCTGGTAGCGGACACCTACCCATATGACACCGTTTACTAATACATTTGAGAAACATACCATGTCTAGACCTGTACATGTAATACCTTCGTGTAGGTGTGTGTGTGTGTGTGTGTGTGTGTGTGTGTGTGTGTGTGTGTGTGTGTGTGTGTCATAAAATCGTCGTGAAATTGTACATCTTCAATATCTGAAAAGGAATATGTACACAGATTCGCAGAACTATATTTACCAGTTCCATGTTCTACAGATGAGACCCACCAGTGACCCAGTCACTCAGACCTGACATTAGTCAATCATTTCCAGCAGTGACCCAGTCACTCAGACCTAACGTTAGTCAACTAGACCCAGCAGCGACCCATTGACGCAGACCCGACGTTAGTCAATCACACCCATCAGCGACCCAGTCACGCAGACCCGACGTTAGTCAAGCAGACCCAGCAGCGACCCAGTCACTCAGACCTGCCGTTAGTCAGACACGTATGCACAAATAGATTTATCGCCAAGGACAAGATCAGCTTAACAAACAAGCTTTTATACATAGCTGCTGTAAGAAAAACAACACATTTGGGAGGTGGAGATCAATCCCTCGAAGAAACAGAATATATAAAAACGTGTACCTAATGGAACTCGCCGGGATCGGAGACGAATTTCATTACCCTTTATAAATGCAGATATTTTACATATTAAAGATCACTAGTAATCCCTGAACATAACCGAAATGACAAAATCTATTCAACTTTTAAACGCATCCTACTGACTAAGAAACTTAATGAACTAAATCCAACAGCAACGTTCTATGGAACAATATTTAGATGGATTAATGTAGACAAATAAAAGTAAATAGCATACATTTCTACCTGAATAGTTATTAGTTGCATTATGCATATACCAATGCTTACATACACATACATCCGCCTATTTAAGTAGGTATGCATATGCATGTAGATACACGTGTAAATGCTAGTTTGAAATGTTATGTAATATTACTATGTGTATTCTCTTGTTCAGCCGTGGGTCATATGTGGTGGACAATAAAGATCGACGACTTGTTTACTATCTAATTTTCTAATGGAAAATGCACAGAAACCATCCAGTGACGCATGAGAAATATGCGATAGATAACACAGACGAGGACATAATTCAGTGCTAATTACCCGCGCTTTTGAAATAAATATCTATCGAGCAAGTGACAACATCGAGTTTCATTATCTTCAATCAAGTGATAGCATCAAGTTTTTTTTAATTCTTGTGTCGTTAACTGTTGTCTTAACGTCATCGTGTGAGCGCCATTGTATTGTTATATCGCATGATTGTCACACAATATCACGACTTGATGTAATTGTCTAGTTATTCCGAAACCACTTTTAAAAGACTCGCGTATCAAAGACCTATAGAGATACGTGTAAATAGAATAATTATTCTAAATGTCACTAGCAATTCAATTGGCAAGATTATTATCTTATTGTTGTGTTACACACGCTAGATTGAAACTGACTAGTTCTTGGAATAGATTACGTCTGGTCATGGGCGTTAATAAGATATCCAGTTACATCCTCATCAGCATCATCATCATCATCATCATCATCATCATCATCATCGTAATCATCATCGTCATTGTCATCATCATCATCATAAGCATCATCATCACAGCTCGGCATCGTCATCAGCAACAGCAGCATCACCACCTCCGCTCTGCATCATCGTCATAGTTACCATCATCATCATCATCATCATCATCACATTGTTATTGCATGTAAGAAGACTTTACATAGAAACGCCGTATCAAACTTGTATTAGAGCTATTTAAAGTCACCCTCTGAAACATCTGTCACTAATGTTATATTTATGCTTCGTCAATAATGTTATATAGAGGCATCGTCACTTATGGTAGTGCTGTTAAGTAGGTAATGGTAGTTTGTTTGAGAGGAAAAT
This sequence comes from Lepetodrilus pustulosus, assembly GCA_032355345.1. Lineage (NCBI taxonomy): Eukaryota > Metazoa > Mollusca > Gastropoda > Lepetellida > Lepetodrilidae > Lepetodrilus > Lepetodrilus pustulosus. Next base: position 20,121 of record JAULBP010022194.1, read on the forward strand.
CCCGACTGTTCTACAGAATAACTATTTTACATCTCATTGTTCTATTATCACAGCTTGATTGCATCTGAAGTTACATTGCATATGTATGTAATAATATGGTATCAGTCAGCTACCAGAACACACGCGTTCCAACAACACTACATATGTGAATCACATTGGAATATTGTTCTATCCCAGTGGTGAGTTCATAACTCGCCACATTGATGAATCTGGTTTTGGCAAAAGAAATTTATACAATATATACGTCACTCGGATCTGTCTTTTTTGCTGCAATTAAAGCAAATACTATTTTATTAGTACCCTAATTTCATTATGTCATGAACTTTGCTGTATTTGGTGAAGAATGGTACGTTGTGGAGGGCGTGAAGTGGTGTTTGTGTGTGTGTGTGTGTGTGTGTGTGTGTGTGTGTGTGTGTGTGTGTGTGTATTCTATGAGCGAAAATGAAGTCATTGTAGACTGAAGCGAATTATACACTCGTGCACTCTTATGAGGTCTTACCGCAAAAACCGTTCTACCTTTCTTCACGATCCTACAGGGAAACACTGATTCCAACAGACCTAGATTCGGCTTCCAGATCACCGGGAGCAAAGGGAGATAACGCCGCGATAATCTAATACTGCGTCGATAGTATTACACGCGCGACGGGCTCCTGTCTATAGGTGAGGAATGCATTAAGTACGGATGCGTGGTGGAAACATTCAGTGTAATTACCAGCCTCTTACACCACACGCGGATCAGTTTAACCTAATAGAGCTAAGCAGAAAGAATCGGAAAGAAAAGGTGAATAATAATAGGACTACTTCTCGGCGGGGAGCGTGTTGTGTTTACATGAGTAGTGAAATGGGTGAATCATTATGCGCGTGGGTAGTCTGGTAAATTTGTAAGTAGGAGGAAAATGTTAAATCAACTATGATAGTGATGCCGACGAGGATATTGGAAATGAGTCAAATGACAATAATAATAGTGATGATGTTGGTGGTGTATGATGGTGATGTTGATGTTAATGAGGATAATAATTATTAAGATGATGGCGACGACGTAGATAGTAATACTAATGATAATAATGATATGATGATGGTGTATGTTGGTGATGATGATGATATTGATTAGGGTAATATTTCTTAAGGTGATGGCGATAATGATAATTGTTGTGACAATATCTGTGAGTGACGACGATGTACAAATTGAGCGAGTGAAGATCCGAAATTACGTCCATTCCGTGAATGTTGATGACAATAACATGCCTAATGACGCTGCTGCTGCTGCTCATAATGATGATGATTATGACGACGACAATGACATTAATGACGATGATAATAATGATGATGATGATGATGATGGCGACTACTATGATGACGAGGGCGGTGGTGATAATAAACTTGAATATGACGACGATTATCACACTATAACGACGATAACGACGGCGATGATTATAATAATGATGATGGTAGTGGTGATGATGGCGGTGGTGGTGATGACGACGATGACGACGACGATGATGATAACAGTTATGGTCATTGCGATCATCATTGTCATTATCATCATCATCATAATCATTACTCCCATAATGTTGACTCATTTGCTATCAGTACGATACAACACTTGTTTTAGAAGAGACAGGAATACTACCACACTCCATACCTCTGTTAAAACAAACATTTCTCTCCTGTCAACTTATATTAATCAGTGTCACCACTCAGTCCCCGCCTGACTCAAATCTGTTATCTTATTCCTGGAAATCATCGTCACTCTGCTTATCCCTGTCCACGGGGATCGCAGTTTTTCTCTCGACTGGTTCTATGAGCCATAGGCGCATGGCGACCCTTCTGGTGGACGTATTAATGACATTAAAACGGGCACTTTAAGCCTGAACAACTTTGATCCTTTCAGCTTTAATCACGTCTATGTTTCTTACTCGAATCCCTTGTCGTTTAGAAAATATAAACGCTAAATAAATTTAACCCAGCCCAGTAAAAGTTGACCGTGTAATTTCCCCTGGGTGGTGCGCTGGCGCATTGGAATCGTATAGCCGGTTGTGGCGAGGCTTTGATGTGTTAACAACTTGCTTACAATGCAGGCTGGGTCCCATCTCTAGACAGTAGAAGAACACGGTGTCGTATAATTATAAGAGGGTTTAGATCTGAGTCCCATCACGAGAGAGAATTACTTGCTGCGTCGTACAAGAGGTTTAGATCGAGGGTTCCATCACTGGACAGATGGTGCGCGTCGTAACGTATATATCAAGATGCAAATCTGACTGGATTCCATCAGATTGGTGGATTTACGGTATACCACTGTACATACACGGTCATTATTTGACCGGTTTTCAGTCTGTTTATCAGTTTGGTGGAGTTGAAATATACTATCATTAGCAACTTTAGCAAGTTAGTTTGTACATTCCAGACCCCAAGTGACTCCATCTCTTAAAACTAGACAAGTTCCCGAGATTACGAAACGTTATTGAGTTAGAGCTTATAATCAGTTCACAGTTTTGTTAAGAAAATCCCCATATTAAATTTGAGCTTGAACTAGACCAGCTCCCGAGATTACGAAATGATTTTGAGTACGATTCCATGTTCAGTTCCAAATAGTATTCGCAAATCCCCCATTTACAATTTGAGCTTGTGCATGGAATCATACTCAAAGGTCTCGTATGTTGGTACTAATGGCCGTAAGAATTATGGTACTCTTAGCACGGTCAAGTCTTGTTCCGTGGAGGTGGCCGAGAATGTAACTGGCTTTCGGAATGACACCAACAGTCTCCGAGTGACACCAGTGGTCTATGTCGGTAATAAGGATGACCTTGAGTGCCACCTACCGGCGATGGTTCCCCCCGTTCCAACGTCGTTCGATCAATACGCCGCCTTAAGAGCACGACGCTAATTTGTGGCGTTAAATATAGATTAGTAATCGCATCATGTGTGTCCCACCACATTGAGGGCCCCACAACGATGTAATTGACTCACCTCGGCTGTCACTACGAAAGAGGCATCCTCTAAACACACATCTGGAGACTCTAGACTTGTTTCCTACAAGAAGTGCGCGGCGCCTCTGAACTTTACCCCCAAAAAAATGTTTTACGGAAAAAGGCTGTTTTATCGACGCACCGTATGGATAAATGTGTGATTGGGAGATAGAAATTAAGTTAAAGGACGGGTTAATTACGTCCAAAAATTGCTCGCATTATGTCCCAGAAAACTCCCAATGAGAAGGATTCGTGTAGAGCTT
>JAULBP010022195.1:0-13747 GCA_032355345.1 Lepetodrilus pustulosus
TAGTAGTAGTAGTAGTAGTAGTAGTAGTAGTAGTAGTAGTAGTAGTAGTAGTGATAATAATAATAATAAGAAGAAGAAGAAGAAGAAAACATAACAATTCGAAGCAGTAAATAATTAAATATCTATACAATGTATTTATTGTTTTCTCAGAGATAGATGTACACCCAACATTATGTCCGCGGCCGACACACACGCACTCATACACCTGCGCATTCAAACAACGTATATACATGCATACATATACAACAAATCGTGACAGCAAAATCCCCAGAGGAGACAAAGAGATTCTTGAAAGATGTAGGTAATGTACAGACACGATGTATGGCTCTAATGACTAGTTATTTCTGACGGTCAGTGTACAGAGATACGTAGTGTATTGCACCGTGGCTGGGCTATATAGCGAATACTGGTATCAATCAGTGCCTGTTTATCACGTTGTATTTAGCAGGAATGCCATACATTGCAATAGAACGGTTCGCATGTGTTGACGTCTAGGATCTCATTCGTTATGCTCTCGTTTCCTCAAGGAATGGTGGGTACTGGACCTCGCTCCGCGGAGCGATCGCAATACTAAGAGAGTCACGTGACCTGGCCATAGCGTCCCTGGACGACGTTAGCTCCAACCTTAGCAACATTGTACTCTATGGACTAAGGCTGGTTAAGCTAAATATATATCTGACAATGAACAAAATGAACAACAGTGACTGTATTCTCCTAAGAAGTTCGTAAGAACTAAGAATTTGCCAAACTGGGTTTCTTCTAATGTTAATTTGTGAAGAGATATGCTCTCACTAATATGGTTCGCAAGTTTCGAGAATATGGCCCCAGTTATTTTTTTCACGTGAACCGCCATTATATTTTAAACACAAATGGTTCTTAGACAGTAGGAGGGTTTTCTAGTATGTAATCAGAATATAATGTTCACCATTGTCAGAAGGCATGTGTAATTATTTCAAGTGTTAACTTTGCCTTCAGAGTGGATTGGTTCCATGTGATATGTGCGCATATTTAATACATGAAACAGGTGGTCAGTTAGTTTTCGTCGCATGTCAAAGCGAGGCTCTACGTTATAGTTCTCCAATATACGTAGACTACTATAACGCTGGGTATCCTCTCTTATTCACTAAGAGACAATAGCGCTTTCTTTGCAGTGCATTAATAATTTAACTATTGGCAAAGAGAGCGCTATAATGGTCTCTTAGTGAATAAGAGAGCTTCGTGAAATGATACCCTGGTGGAGACTATCTAAATTATCATCAAATGTGGGTATAATTAACAATCGACTATACTTTTTTAACATAATTATGTTGGAATTTTACTATTGATTTCCAGTAACCAGCCTTTTTTTTTATATCCGTCAGATTTCGTATACATTCTTGTTCGGCTAAAATGTTCTGCCTATATAGTGGATAACTACGAAAATGTACGAACCTAATTGTACAAAGTGAATACGTGGGGTTTACAGCAGCTATCAAGATTATTTCGCTCATAGCATTGCAGTAGCCTAAACCTTCAACACATATTACATATAAATATACAAATATGTTATGTCTGTAATAATTCGTAAAACGAATTTCACTAGACAAATAAATTTCTTCTTCTTCTTCTTCTTCTTCTTGTCTTCTTCTTCTTCTTCTTCTTCTATTACCCTAATTGTTACCGCACACCTGCAGCTATCTGTTGGTACTGATGAACCAAAGGTGTTACTCCACATCCTATCATGAAAGACTCAGTTCCATTAGAAGTGAAAATTTAGCGCACAATGCGTCAACGATTGAACCAGTTTAAATATCTGAACGCTCATTGAACAAAATTATTCATAACTGGCTGTGTGACGGGAGATAATCCCATCTAACCTAGAATGTGACTGGTATCTCCGGAACGCTAATAATGCGACAGCCCTACTCGCAGCACGCGACAAACTCCAGTCACAATGTCTCTGCGCGTGACGAGATCTGGAGACAGTAGCCAGTTGTACCGTGCCCGGATGAAGGAGTGAGGCTGATAGTCTAGTCGTTAATGTAGATCCATACATAATAAGATGGCACGCACCGCTGAGATTATCATATTGTTATCAGAAAGGTGATTATCAGATTGGACAGCATTCCGGTGTGAAGGGAGACATAAATACTATTTATCCGTGATAGATGAGGTATATTAATTTCCAATGCCCTATTTAGTTTAAACCAACGTATTAGTATAGCCTACTAGTACATTTACTAAACGAAAGACTCTGAAGACTTTATAGTAAAACATTATATTAATAATGACAAAATATTAGTGTAATTATTCAGAGTACTGTATTCTTAGTAACTAAATATACTCAGCAAGTTATATTAAGGGCAAACAGATATTTTGTGGAGAAGATTTTTGGTCAAAGTTTTAAACTCTGCTCCAGGAATCACGTGACATTCTTCTCTCTCTGGAGAAATTATTCATCATAAATAAAAGATTAATAGTTAAATACATATGTCCAAAAATGCAGTTGGTCCTTAATTAGTTTTGTTGAGCATATTTAAATAATTGCATAAAATACACTCACAGTGGTACATAGATACAGATTTTCTTTTAATGTAGCCTAACATTTAACAACTTTAGTTTCCAAATCTCGTAAGGGAGGTAACTTCACTGCTATTACCTCATGATTCAGACATCCGGGTATTAATAATTGATTCGCGATCCGACAGTTTTGGGGCTGAAACCGGACCTTGTGGATTCTCGGGAGCACACTGTAAAACGTGTTTCCCACTTAACGTGGGGTATACGTATACATACATGTTGTATCCAAAACTTAAATATAGTTCTACTCGTTTCAAGAATTGTTCGTAGAACTACAGCAACCCGGATGTAAAATCAATTTTATGTAATTTCCTGTCATAGCAAAAGCAGGACGTATTCTTTGAATAACGACCTGTCTATGTAATAGTACGACAAGTTGGTGAAATACACAAAAAGGTCGTACTATGACCGGAAATGACGTAAACATCGACTTACGCCCGAACTTGCGGTACGACCTTTTCGTGACACGCAGAGGCCACGATATATAAGTGGGAACAGAAGACGTCATCAAGTGAACAGTGAATGTAATTACTGTAAGTATGCTGCGCTAATTGTTGCTGCACCATACCCACTCTACGTACGTGTTTTCTTGGCCTATTTTACGCGTAGAATCTAATGGAATAAATTCATAATCATGAATAGGTCTACACTCGGCGAGCCCATGTGTGTCCTAAATTCAATGCTTTTCGTCGAAGTTTCGTTCTGTTGCTCAAGTTGGTTAATTGACACCATGGTATGCCTGATATGTTGTTGCTCGTCAGATAGAAGTATTCCCTTGATACTAGTACTTACAGTTGTCATCACTAATGTAATTACTTGTTATTGCGTGTTAGGACCGTGTTCTTCCAGTTGTGTATTTTTCAAAGATAAATTAAGAATGTTTATCACATAACGATTGGCACCCCATGTCACTTTCTAATACAACTTGAATTTCAGGTGGTGTGAAATAGTTTTCAAATGTAAATACTAGGTAGGCTATCCTTTAAATATTATACTTAACTCACTTCTGACATAATCAGCTGATAACGTGTAATGATTATTTTCAAAATACCATATTCATGCCATTTTAGGCACCATTCCAAACGTCAATAATCAATAATTAGGTAAACTAACTTATACACCCCGTTCGCAAGCACAGCATTAGCTCATTGCATGGGTGTAATATTGCACATATATGTAAATACACATATATATATATATATAAAAATTTTCTATGCGTTCGCAAGTCACTTAAGCAGGATGAGTAGCCTAAATGAGATGCAAACATTATTTGGTGGAAAGTGTAGTTTGTATATATTTCCGAATGTTAAAGGGGAGGTATCTACATTAACTATCGGTGCATTAACAAGAAACAGCATTGAAGATACGAGATGGCATGCGTGCCAGATGAATGTATTATGCTTTATTAGCTCAACTTAAGTCAAAAACTACCATTGGTAACTGTGATTGTATGCTTTGAAACTGCCAAAATGGAAAAGCGCAAGTGTATTGCTGATATGCGTTCGCATGACACCATTTACATACAGGGCAAATTTATACATGTGTAAGCAATTGCATGACCTTCAGGCGACATGGCATGCACATTTACTCCCCCGTTTCACGACGGTGTCCTAACTATTTGACATATACACAAGTGTGTATATTTACACATTATATGCATGTATGCACCTATGCAAAAGTGCATGCGAATGGGATATTATTAATAGAATAGTATCCAGCGATTACATGGTTTACAATCTGATAAACAGTCCATCTATTTATGAAATAGAAATAGTCTGAAGAACACAGTCGTATTTTGTTTCCTAGTAAAACATGATATGTAGTAGTAAATAATTTAATCGTGACAGCCATTATTAGCGAAAATATGTTACATAAACATACAACCTCATTCGAAAATGAGAAATGCACAGGGCTATTAACATAGCGTCTGTAGACGTCGATATAGATAGCTATTTAAGAATGATCGGCAGTGATACACGAGCATTGTTTAAGACAACCTGTTGGTTTCAATGTCAGTCATTCTGCGGTAAGAAATGGCTGCCGTTAAATTAGCATTACGTCCTAATCTGTCAGTGGACTATTGCGTTCCAAACTACCCACATTCCGATCTCTTGAAAGAATTTCCTGAAATACCAATATGTCAATTTCAGATTTATTTTGCCAGTCACACGTATTAACTATCACTTCAACATAATTTATGTGTCATAGTATATCTATAGGTACATACTAGCAAGTAATGATAGCAATATAAATCAATTAATTCTATTACAGAAATATGTTTCTCCTTAAAATTAATATGATTTCGTATTTGCCAAACAAAATAATCCTGAACGATATATGTCATAAGTTCATCCGTAAATTCTTGGAATTCCATCTGAATATAAATTACTGCTGATGTCGAGTATCTCTGATTTGGATATTTCAACCTACATCTGCCTGAATAGTATGACGATTGATGTCAGGTGTTAGTCAGTGGAGGTCAGTGGAGGTCATACCAGCAGACTAGTCTATAGTTGACCAAAACGAGCTCTATTAATCACGCAATCCATTCATTTAAACACGTACATTAAAAGTGCTAAGATATCATTGCATATGTTTAAGTTGACTTTGTATTGTTTCTACATATAACATTACTGAACTAGTACATTTTCTTTTATTAAAACTAATCTACAATAATAATATGAAACTGTACATCAAACTGCACCACCATTTCTTTTGTGAACACACATGATTATTTGACATTGGGAAGGAATTCGTATATAAAACTAACGTCAGTTTCACGTTACAAATCAAAATAATGGTCATAAATTCAGATGGCATGTGTAATTAATTACGAAAAACGCATATTTCTAGATTAGTAAAACATCGTATTTGTCTGATAGATAGCTGTAACAGAATATGTTGACATATGCAAAAAATATCTTTGTAATCATAGTGAATACAAAGATTGTCCTTCCACTTCAAGGTTACTACATATTTTGTAAACATATACACATAAATAGAAAAGAATAACGTCCGGCAAATATTGATATCAGTGTTCGCACCTGACTGTTATGGAGTGCGGCGATATGGGCGGACACTAGTAAATGTGGATTAACTATGTTTATTTGTTTGGATATAACACTAGTGTGCATGGGGATATAATCTTAGCTTTGATACCACGATACATATAGCGGTACGGTACGTAGCAGGTGTGTGTAGATGGCAAGTGATGAACCGATATCTGAAAGCGAGTGTATAGCCGATATCTGAAGGTGAGTGTATAGCCGATATCTGAAGGCGAGTGTATAGCCGATATCTGCAGACCAGTGTATAGCCGATATCTGAAGGCGAGTGTATAGCCGATATCTGAAGGCGAGTGGCGGGCCGATATCTGAAGGCGAGTGGTGGGCCGATATCTGAAGGCGAGATGGGCCGATAACTGAAGGCGAGATGGGCCGATATCTGAAGGCGAGTGATGACCCACCTGATGGCGAGTAATGGGTCTACATCTGATATTTCATGAAGCTTTCGTACGTTAGTTTCCGTTCGGCTTCCAGAACGAGAAATGTTCTTGTTAAGTTTCCACTGGAATATACTAGTACCCTTGCTAATAATCATTGACATTCTCTAAGCCACTCTAGATTCAATCATGTCAGGAACTGCTGGTGTGAAAGTGTTGGTTGAGTGGTGAATATACCTGCATACTTATATTGTCATGTTTAACACACTTCAAGCCTAATAGGTAACACACTTCAAGCATAATAGGTAACACATATTATGAAAATACCATTTCTGACCATTTTAGGCACCATTGCAAAAACCAGCAATCAATCATTACTTATACCAACTTAGTAGCCATTGATAGCATGGGTCGCACTGTGATACAAACACTTAATTTAATTACGAAAGAGAAATAATCTGAAGAACATTCCACGCCATTGCAGAGATAGCTAAGGTCTCTTAGTTGACATATATGATCTTCATGACTTTTCTCCCCATGAACATTCTTTATTATCGGGTGCTCCTGAAACTAGTTCCACGTCGTACGTTTCCGGAAACATGGATGTCTAGGAATGTCAGTGATAACGCATCTATACGTACAGCACTCACACCACCTACGCCGACGCTGGGAGCATTGTTTAGCACTTTGAGTTTAATGTTAGACGTATCAGTGTCGAAAATAACCCCACGGTTGTAGAAAACTAACAAAAGGACATACGTTACTAACATAACAGAGCGAAATAGCATCCCACCCACCCTTTAAAGTACTTGCACGGAGTATCTGCGTTACGTCTAAGCTTGTTTTTCGCGTATCTGTGTAGCCCTGTGGTGTTAGAGATATTCCCGTCTTCCAGTGGCAGGTGTCTTGAACGTTTCACGGACCCGTCGGCATTGTGCTGGATGCTTACTGTTGACGCTGTTGGTTAAAATGCTTATTGTTGATATAGTGTCAGTGACGCGGTGGGGTTAATATAGTGTGGGTGACGCGGTGGGGTTGATATAGTGTGGGTGACGCGGTGGGGTTGATATAGTGTGGGTGACGCGGTGGGGAAAACAGTATAGGTACGTGGAGCTGATCTGGGGTCACAGGACATTTGACCCTGACCTTTCTGCTGTAAGTACGTTTGGGCAGGGCGCTAACAGGACGATCTCCCGTAGGTGTTTCTCGAGATGTTGTGATGGCGAGGATGAAAGCAGTGCTGTTTGTACGAGAGGAGTCTGGAATCTCTAGGGAAGAGTAGGCGGAAAGCTATTCAGCTATTCTGTGAAGAAAGATTATGGGTGTTGGTGTGACCCAGGAATTTCTGACTACTAATAGCTAGCGAGATTACATATAGCCATCAATAACCAAGAATACCGGTATTACATATATTGCCATTTTTCTACATAGAGAAAGGCTGCTTGGTGTATTTACAATGTCACATCTAAAATGCGCGCGCGTGTGTGTGTGTGTGTGTGTGTGTGTGTGTGTGTGTGTGTGTGTGTGTCTGTGTCTGTGTGTGTGTGTGTGTGTGTGTGTGTGTGCGTGTGTGTGTGTGTGTGTGCGTGCGTATATGTACGTGTGTGCGGATGTGTGACTCGGAGAGAGAGAAAGAGAGAAGAAGGAAGGAAGAGAATGAGGATAGTACGTGAATGAGAGAAAGAGAGAGCGAGAAAGAGAGAGAGAGAAAGATAGTGAGAAAGAGAGAGAGAGAGAGAGAGAGAGAGAGAGAGAGAGAGGGTGAGGAGGGAGAATACAACCCAATCTTCAGATTCAGGCGCTTGAAGTTTAAAAAAAAATATGTATATCACAGTGCATGTTCGTTCAGCTATATGATTCCCTTTGGTTGTTGTACTATTAAGTATTATTAGTTTGCTATGGTACGTATACTACATCGTTAAATGTATACCTCCACATTTATCAACTGCTATATATGTATGCTCTGTGCTCTGTTAACCCTCTGCCTGCTGGATTATGCACATACACTGCTGTTTAGGGCATCTCCGGTTGCCTGCAGCAGGGAGAGGGTTAAAGAGCAGTTACGAGCAGTTTCTCTAACGGGTCCTGTAAGTAGGCCTAAACATGAAAGAAAACAAGAGGTCATTGCCCTTCAACATACGTAGGATCGTGAATGCACGTACATGTACAACACTAACTATGCATACCGTAGTTACACCGAGTTCTCAATCCCACAAAACAACATCTCTCTGAATTTCTTGTAATCATAATGACAGCGTTTCTAAAATGGGTCGTGCTGTAGTCCGGATGTAAATCAAGACGTGCGTTCACCATGCTTCTACTATAGCAGGATATGACGTCATTTTCTATTTTTGCCCGTGATATCGGTACGTCCCTTTGGTAGACAATTATTAGTCTGTCACACCCTATTCTCACCATTAAAAATACTCCACTTGACCAGTTAAGCTAGTCTATGTATTAACTTTCACCTACTGAGGCTACGGAGAGTCCAATAAACCATGAACCTGTTGGAAAATCACCTGTATTTTTCATGTACACATATTCACTTCCTATCGGAGATGACGAGTATAGCTACATGTAGTATCAATTTGATACTAGTGAATAACTATTACGTCATGGAATTTAGAAATGTTTAAAGGATTGTCTAGATGGACTGTAAATTGTCTGCATGCCCGTTCAGGTGTTATTTAGAGGTATGTAACATAATGACGTGAATTGTGCAATACCAAACACGTACATTCCATCATCTGACCATCACACACACGTTGGAGGTATGGTTACCTTAGAGTTTTATAAGTGAAAACCAGGAACAGTATTTGTGCTATGTCGAGTCATGTCAAGTAATTTATGAGAAGCTATACATTCTTATTTAGGAAGAAACCTTTTAAACTCTATTTCCCCCAGAAATCTAACAGATATCTGCTCAAGCTAAAAGTATATCTATCACGAAGATGTGATGTGAATAAATAAAAAGAAGAACATCATTTTTTTTAAATATGATTTCATTGCATGCCATTGATTGTCTTCCATTATCGGGGCCCGGATGTAGACACGGCTCTTACTGGTAGCGTACGGTACAATTGCGCCTTGATCTTAGAGGATGTTTGTCTTGTGTTTAACTGTAGCTCGTTGGTTCTCCTTCACGAATCGAAGTAAGTCTCAATCAGTCGCGTACCTGGGTACTAGTATCCTTTCACGAAGCTCTCTTATCCACTAAGAGAGTGGTAGCGCTCGCTTTTCCGATAGCTAATACACTGCTAAGCGAGCGCTACCACTCTCTTAGTAGATAAGAGAGCTTCGTGAAAGGAGACCCTGGACACCAAGATCTAACGACAACCCGTCTGTGTGCTTGCTGAGATGACCTTTTGTAAACTATGATTTTAGCGAGTCAGATAGCTTATATTCGAATAATGTTAATATAATGACGTCGGTTAATGACCATGCTATATAAAAAAATCAAATGTAAAAGAGAAAAGTTAAATGGCATGGAACAGAATTGAATATAATTGAATTTAACTGAACTGAACTGAACTGAATTGAATTGAACTGAACTGAATTGATTTGAATTGAATTGAATTGAACTGCATTGCAATTAATTGAAATGAAATGTTAAATGTAATGAAACGTAACGTAACGAAATATAATGTAATGTAATGTAATTATTTGTAATGAAGTGAAGTGAAATTTAATTAAAATTGTAATGTCATTAAATGTTAGTAAATGTAATGTAATGAAAATATAAGAAGAACAAAACCAATATAATATTAAATGAAATTAAATGAAAAAAAAATATATGGTATAAAATGAAAATTATATCAAATCAAATATTATTTTAATGTAAATATTTAAAAATAATAATAACTAGCTTACCTGGATGATTCTTTGAGAGTAGTTTAGCTAGTTCAGTCTGTTCTTCCTTAGAGTCGATGTCTATAAGGTGAGACCTCATCACGATACAGTGCATCTGCATTGAAGGGGTTAATACGTTCCTTATATATAATTAACCGAATATTGATGTATAAATAAATTGGTATCATACGTCATTGAATACAACTGCCGGGTAAGTTTAAACGTTTTTGTTTTCCATCCCGATATTAATCATCCGGCCCACGGATATTCCATATTGTTTGAGGTCTAAAAGTTGGAGGTTCGATGAAGGATATAATAATTATGACATAGTAGGTACAGCAGCTAGCATTTGAGTATTTGTTTTATTCTAGATAGACTACAGTGGACCCATCCTCGCACCAAAGATGTACTGATTACGTTAGCACTTCATCTACCTCTAGAACACATCTAGGGCAAAACTCGCGCAAACAATCTATAGTAGCCATAAATAGAACAATGATAACATCTATTTCACTGGATAGATTTTTACGGCATTTTCATCCGAAAATGATTTCATTGGTTGGCTGTTTGCGCGAGTTTTAAAGTAGATGAAGTGTTAATGTAATCAGTACTTCTATAGATAAGCCGATCTTTGATCATCCGATTCCATCGGTATCCGATCAGTTTTGACCTGTAACCAACTTTTTACTATATTTTCTGTCGATTGCCCGATGATTTCCGCATCCGATCGGGAAAAGACAAACCGTATTTCCTGTATTGGTTACGAAGGGAGATAAATCTTCACACTACCTCATGATTCAGATACATTTAAATTCAACTTAAAATTACTTTGCTTTGTCCTTATCTTACCAATGACACACTATTCGCATGAATTATTTTTCATTTTTCCTACTAATACAGTGATCCGATTGATTTGGATTAGTTCTTTGTCCTTACCAACGCACTTATCCAGTCGGTCTCTAACATCACGACTTTATAACATTTGAACGAGCCCACGTCCCAGTCTTTTGGGCAGACTATCCGACGTTTCGGCGGATCTCGTGGACGACCCGCCTTGGAATCCTGTCCTCTCGCTGGTCCTCTCGCTGGTCCTCGTCTTCCTTCTGCCTGCCCACTGCCACCAGAAGGAGCCCGATTAGGCCCAGGCGGACGTCCTGAAATCCCAATTAGTGTAAACATGTCTATGACTATGTATGTAAAATAGTATGTTCAATAAAGAACACTAAAAGTATTAGTACTTGTCAAAGATGTTAGCGGCGATGTATTTTCCATTAAAAAATATCAAAATATATATAAAAAAAAAAATATACACTTTAAAGGCATACAATCACATATTTCCATGAGCGCGTAGAACTATTATATAGGTCAACCATCTGTGATAGTATCCTTTTAACACAAGTACCAAATTTTCAATAAATGTACAAATGAAATCATTAAAAGAAAATCACATCAAATTTATACCAACATCTTTGACAAGTTGAACATAAGTGTTCGTTCTGGTCCGAATATCTATAAGAAGAATAAAAGAGTTTATTTTTCAGAGATAATGTTTTTGTTAACTAGAAATGTTAACTAAAAAACCCAGTATGCCATGAGACTTTTTATTTCATCAGCATCAGAAACCGATATTAATGTAATCCCGAAAGCCGTGATAAGAGCGAAATAATCTAGTAAGCAGATCTAAACCGCACTTCCAATACATAAAATAATAAAAATGAGACACAAATGTGTGCTAATGCGCATTTAAGCCTCGTATTGTTATCCACAGGCGTATCACTTTCAGGACGAGTAGGTGAAGCCCATGAAAAATAATATTTCGAGAATCGCCACAAAGAATTTGAGCTAGATTTTATGTGGATCTTTATTAACTTAAAATGTCAGTTAAATTAATATCAATATTAACTGGTAAATAGAAAATATGTTATACACGTTAACTGATATTATGTTTTCTCGAAGAACTGAACACAAAAACAAAATAAGTATCCAATATCCAAATACTGTACATGGTACCAGGAAATGTTATAAGGAGAATACTAGGACATCTTTCTTGGTCTTAGAGGTTAACAGTCTTGAAAATGTTATAGCCCCGAATGTTGTTCTAGCCTGTCAGGTTCAACCAGAAAGTCTTTCTGGTGACTAGTGAGACAAACCTATACATTCGATCCCCATTCACTGTATTTGGAATAAAATGTCCGAATATTATGTCTTCAGTCAATACAGTCATTTAACCGAAAACTTAATAAGAAATAGATAATATGTACGATAGAGATGAGAACAAACCTACCTTGACTATACGCAACCGCG
The DNA here is from genome assembly GCA_032355345.1 of Lepetodrilus pustulosus. Taxonomy (NCBI): domain Eukaryota; kingdom Metazoa; phylum Mollusca; class Gastropoda; order Lepetellida; family Lepetodrilidae; genus Lepetodrilus; species Lepetodrilus pustulosus. The sequence continues at coordinate 12,155 of JAULBP010022195.1, forward strand.
ACAAGGCCACAGATGATGAGAATTGTCTTCATAATTATTTGAGGTAGATCCCGCTTACTCCGAAATCAATCACCCAAATGATACCGTATTCGACATCACTGAGACTCCTGTTGTCGTCCAGACGACCACATTGTGCATACTTAACTTAGAAGGCGAATTACGATCGCTATTAATTGGGATATAAAGTCACCTGCTATCCCTAAATATTCAAAAGTAAACTGCAATGAAAATTCCCGCTGAGGTTTCATTGGTATCCGAGAAACCGATGTAATTGCCATAGGAGCATACCCTCAGCGTCTTAAAGTGTAGCTATACTGCATATTGTGTGTGTGCTTCATTTTATAGATGATTATCTGGACGGGTGGTGCCTATATTTAGTGCAATGGTAAGTTCTCGGCCTTAGGGAGCAACGGTGGAACCCACCACAGGGGATCCAGCAATGAACCACGACATCAATGTTTGTGGACGTTACCTTTCCAACGATCATAATATTTTATATATAATGGTTTGAACTGTCCAAACTGTCACAGTGCAGCATTGTCCAAACTGTCACATTGCAACATAAATCATCTTTTGGTAATTCAGTATCAGCTGGTACTAAGCAGGTTTATTGCAATACTATAAGCCACGGGGGCTTGTAGAACGAACTCAGTGTGCCTTCGGTCAAAACCAGTCAGCAATATTTCTTTTGCAAACTTAAGACTTTCTTCTGAGTTGGGGTTTAGAGCCGTTTTCAAGATTCGTTCACTTATACTACAGTTTGTCAGTTTAGAGCAGGAGGAACCCCACAACATTCTTTGCCCAGAATGTTGCAGTAAACCTGCGAATTCCGGCTGATACTGACCGACCAAGTAACTGTGTTCGACTAGTAATGCAGAAATTTATATTAAGTTGTTAAAAACAACAAATTTCGGAATTTCATTAAGTCGGTGTGCATGTAAGCTATATAGTACTGTTCCAGTCCACCGAGTTATGAATGGGTACCCGTTAGGATGAGAAATGTGAATATGAACCTCTTGCGCTTGAAATGGCAGCTTAGGTTATATACTCCCCATGGAGTTGAGAAAGTATGAACAATGAGTGCATCAATGACCAGGGTAACAAAGTATTATATCGCTTTGAGCACACACCTTATGTATGAAGTTTAGCGTGATGTAAATACACATTATTATTACGATTATGATTATTATTATTATCATCATCATCATCATCATCATCATCATCATCATTATTATTATTATTATTATTGTTATTATTATTATTATTATTATTACTGCTGCTGGAACAAGCACAAAGCATGACAGCAATGGATGAGATTTATAAGTAGTCAGGCGGCATAAATGATATGGTGAAACTTCTTGGCTATCGTCATCGTTTGTTTGCATGCATGACAGATAGCATAGCTTGACGGGCGTTGCACGAGGACGCTGTGATGCAACGAAAAATGTAACAACTGCGAAAAATGTAACAAAAAATATTTTGTTACATTTTTCGTACATCACGTACGAAAAATGTAACAAAATACTTTTTTGTTACATTTTTCGTACGTGATGTACTAAAAATGTAACAAAAAAATGTTTGTTATATTTTTCA
>JAULBP010022306.1:0-13743 GCA_032355345.1 Lepetodrilus pustulosus
TTTATTATAAATATCAAGTGTTGGGGACTTAGTATACCAGGAAATAACAACTTTTGGGTGTATAAATCAAACGTAAATAGTCTCAGACTGAAATTCGTTTGGTCATTATCTAGGTCTATCAACCGTGATTGTATGCCTTTCAGAAGAATATACGTACATGTAGGTATATAGTATTGTACACAATGTTCTACTCTTGTGGCGAATATTGGACCATTACCTGTAATGCCAATGACTTGATGTGTTAATATATATCTGTACCACAACGTGTTTTATTGTTTTCCTTGTCTTTCATCTACATACCCTTCAATTATATCCATATTACACTCGCATTTACCGACCTGTAATTCTCACAAGAGGGATAACGTACGAACAATGGTTTTGAGTCATTAGGATCGTTATCATGAGGGGTAGCATCCTTGAAACTTCTGCCCCCCGCGCGAGAGCGGTCCGTGTGATCCCCTGCACGCTGTTCAACGTCGTCACACCTCGTTATCCCTACCCTGACCCCGCACGCCCCTACCCCCGGGATACGAGGTCACATGATCAGGGTGCTACTGTTATAATAAGAGGAATGGTACTAAACGTTCGCAGTGAGCATGGTACTGTACCGCCCGTTGTGCTTTTTCGAATTTCGCGTATTTCGTAATTTTCGTAATTTTAATGGATAATTGAAACATCTCGGGCATTTTTTTTATGAGTGGCGGTTAGCTTTGAAATCATTCCTACTTAACCTTAGCTGGTTGTTACACTACGGGAAGATCGTTGCCTGAAGCAACGCTGTTTATGATGAACATTAAAAACAGTGTTTTATCTCAATGTAATTAACACCTTAGATATAATTTTGAAATGGTATTCTGTATGTGTCGTTGTACATTCCACGACTTAAAACGTACGAAATAAGGTGTACATGACATATGAAATATCAACGTAAGCGTAAAATGACGAATACTGGTACGAATATAACTTTAAGACTTGTCTTCTTGAAAACAAAATAGGATAGTATTGATCGACAATTATAGTGCTGGCTTTTAGCTTTCTGAAGAAATTGTTCGGATTAACGAACTCGTCACTATTTCGTCAAGCTACAGAATGTTGTTAGATTTTGGAGTCAATAAACTACAGAAAACTTGACCTTTACTGATAGATTCACTGCCAGCAACGCTGGTAAATATTGACACTGACTCGCTATTAACTTATATTTATAGTATAGGCATGTGATACAAAGATATCTATTGTTGAGATGAAAATAATAAAACATGATAATTAAATAGCAACTTTTATAAATGTAGTCAATAATGACATTTGAGATGCGGATGATAGCCAACATATTTGAATTGAACTGCCGTTATCCTTTTGTATTCAAACTTTGCCCACCAGGTTCGGAGTTAATAGTTTTTATTCTCTTAGAACCACCCACGATGATACAAGAGTACAAAACGTAATATACACATATTATGATTTTAGATTTTTTGATTTAAACATATTTTATTCATCAGAAAAGGATTGGAAAAAGGTTATCCAACTTACTAAATCCGCTCCTGTATATTTACATAAATAATGTACATATAAATATATATATATAATATATGAATAATATATCAATTCAATTGACAGAAAATAAGCATTTAAATGGCAAACACCGACATCTTAATCTTTATAAAGTGGGACAGTTGCTTAATTTATTTCAGAACCGATGTACAAAGAAGTATTTTATATGTATATTGATTGAGAAGATATATGATAACAATATATTTCTTTCTATCAGTGTCAAAATATTCATATCTAAATAACTAATGAAATTCATCAGCTAATGCAGGTGATGGACAGAATGGACAGTTTCAATTGGATGTTTATGGTAACTTGTTCTAAATTTTAATATATAATATGAGACAGATTTTGATCATAAGAGATATCTTTCAAATGAAAAATTGTCTTTTATTACACTTGTAGTAATTGCCCTTAGGGCTGTTTAATATCGCTTCTCTCCACTTTTGAACATTTAGTTTAAATATATTGTAGCGCATTGAGCATGCCGATGGATCTGGCGAACTATTAATATCCATTGTTGTTTATGTTACTATTGCTATTTATTATTATTGTTATTGTTATTATTATTATTATTATTATTAATAATAATATTATTATTACTATTATTATTATTATTATTATTATTAATTATATCGTATTTATAAACTGTTTTAAGAAAGAACAATTAAAAATTGACCGTTGTTTTTACATAAACAGCTGAGTTTGTTTTAACTATCCTTTCCATTAATTATCATTCTGTCTAGAAATATATCTAAATCAATTTAACTATTTATATATTCTGAGCAAAATGTATTGCAGATGTGTGTGTATCCCGGTTTTTGTAGCTACTCGCATTAAGTCGAAAGTGAATGAAAGTGAACGAAAAAATCAAATAAATGCCATGCTTATTTGACAGGACGTGTTTACCTTACTATGGACAGAAACCCGACGATTTAATATTAGAAAGTCGAGAGTATAAAGTCGGAAGAAGGGCCGTTTGGGGCTATAAATCTACTCTATAAATCTACTCGCCTTTATTTGTACTTGTTCAGGGTTATCGGGTCGCCTTCTGTCACGGGAAACGGACAAGAACCGAGGTTCTCTAGCGAGAAAATAATTTACCTTCTCGGCCATAATGGATATTTTATAAACAGTTACTTGGATAATTTCTCAAATAAATTAAATACGGAATATGTTAAACTTATATTTATGTGAGGTTCTTAATTTTCAAATCATTTCGCGTTTTAATTCATATTATTGCCTGCTTACTAATAATGTATGTGCATTTATTGTAGATTAACTTGTGAATACTTTGCACGTTTGCAGCTATTAATTCGGATTGTTAATCCAGACACAGTCTCAGTAGATCTCATTATTATACCGATAATTAATTTGTAATTAACCCATGGATATTAACTGAAACACGATAGCGCAAATTAAAATACAGAATAATAACTTACTTGCAAACTACTTAGTGATGTTGAGAAAGTTATCAATTTCGATATTATCGTAAATAAGAATTGTCCACAATCAATGAAGAACACCAACGTTCTTTATAATATTTATGCAAGATATATTGCATTGGAAATTAATAATGGATAACAATATTAAATTATGTTCGGATTTAGATACAAAATAACAATGAAGCAACACTAGAATGAAGACAGACAGGCAGGCAGACATTTAAGATTTCCCATAACTATAGATGTTTACAGTGTCAATTTACTTTTTAGCGTTGACACAAATTCAGTTACAGAAACCGGTAGCACCTACAGTATTCAACTGCAGAATTAATCCGTGGTTTGCATGCAGGCCTACGACTGTCTGGCGACGGAATGTAAAACACGAGAAACACGTGTCTACAACAGTTAATCTGTTCAAGATGACATTGATCCTTTGTTAATTTCAGTGTCAGTTTCCAAACGAAATCTTCATCAGTCGACACACCTGCAAGTCATGGCGGGAAATTTAGATGCTGTTGCGTATCGTTTTCCAGATGTTCTGATTTTAGTATTTCCTATAAAGCTTATCTATAGCAGATTTTATTCGAAATATAATATTGCAATGGCATGTATTTGGGGGTTCAATTTTGACTATTTTCATTCGAATATTGTTGCTTGTTTATTTAGAGGGCACACAACTCGTCGGTGTGTAATTTATATTTCAGTCTAGACTGGAGCGAGCATATTTACTGAATAGAATGTCACGGGGTTGGGTAAAAGCTAAAGCGATCCTGATATTCACTCCATATCAAAATATGAGTTTTATAATTATATAATACATACACCCATCAATAAAACATATACACTTCTAAGTAAATTGTTTTTAGGAAAGAATACCTTGCAAGAATGAAACAACAGGATATTAATATTCAAATTCAACGCATCTCAGGTAAAAAATGTAATATGTATCGTTCGAATGGTAATATTGTTTATCTTGTAGTTAAATATATTTCCTACGTATCACGATGACGAATTACATCGGCTTAGAACCACGTTGTTCTAATATAAGTGACGTTACTATCGTTTTGAGTAAAACGCATTTTAAACTTCAGATGTCGATATTTTACATAAAGTTATACGTGTAGTGGGTTTTCTTTTTGTACCAATCAAACTTCCCAGGAAACGTATGTGTTACTAGTATATCCACAGAATGCGTCATTACGCTTAAAATTGATAAAAAAGAACGTGTTTGGAAACAGAACAATTATCTAAACTCAAATGCATTTTTCGTAAGATCCATAATGTTCTAAGTGCGAAAAGCGTTTCGTTTTCCCCACTTCAAGTGTGAAATAAATACGTGCACATCAAATGCCTCAAAGAAAAATTTTCAAAATTAATATCATATATCACTGTATATTTATTTAACAAAAATACATATTTTAACCACAACAATTAAATAATGTTCAACTTTGAAACAGTAAATCATCCAAAATCTAAATAGTTTGAGCCATTCATATAAATAGTTATACATTTACCGCAGTATTACTTCGCAATGAAATTAAATAGTGGTTGTAAATAATGTTTCAGTTTTCTATTAATTCTAGTAGGCCTACACCATGTTGCTAGTTGCATGTGGATCCCGGGGATGGGGGTTGTGGGACTGTCCATGACACCATGTTAAATATGAACAATCATCATGTAGGCCTACTTATTGAAAGTTAATGCTTATCAGATGCTCAACAGAATAGCTGGACAGAAGAATTGTTCACAGACACAGGAAAGAAAAGTATCTCGATATTTGTAATCAGGTGTGGCATAGAAGACATGGTGTCCGCGATAGACGCCCTAGAAACTGTCCCCCCAGTTCGAATCCATGTGTCCGGTTGTACGACTCATTATCAAGCTTCACTTATTTAATCAACGAGCTCAATTACATCAAAGTCGGTGAGGACCAAGTATCAGATGTATCGCTAATATAGACTGTAGTGTACAAACACACAGAGTTCTCTCCCCCTGCCCCTCCCCATCATTCCTGCTGAGCTAAACTTGGATACGGGTAATCAAATATATCATGATATCATGTGTTGTAATAGATGTGAGGTAATCCACTAGAATCGTAGCGGTTACCAGGCATTGTAATAACATAGAGATATCTTCAATGGCGATTTTTACAAATCATTTGCGAATAGCCATTTGGGCTTGGGGAACATTTGATATGTCTTACTTTTAGCGTATTTAGTAGATAACTGTTATTTGCATTCACATCAGTACCATATGTTTAATCACACAAACAACCTTCATGAATTAAAACAAATGATACCAGTCGCACCGTAACAGCTTGAACTGAAACTATCTCAATTTATGACTCACACGAGCAACATTAATACCTAATATGAATATGTTAAACTAGCTTGTAAACATCCTGATATAACAGCATAGGAAAATATCGTAATAGTTAGTCATAATTTACAAATTAATTTTCACAATAGACATGTTCAAAGTAAGAGATATTTTAGTAGGTCAACTTTTATATAAAAAAAACAAACAACGAAATATGGGATTAATCATTAATTGCAATTTACAAACGAATTTTCACAATCAAACTAAATACAAAGTAAAACTTTCCAAATAAAAGCAAAACGAAATATCTTATTCTAATTAATTTGAAAAAGTATAATATGGCAAAGTAATTGTATTTCAACTTAAGATTAACATAAAATATTATTGGTTACAGTATTCTGTATATTCGAATGAGGAACTAAAATGTGTGAATGATTTTAAAACAGGTTTGTTGGTAGGCTAAGATCACATCCTGTCATTCCCATCTAAATTCACGCCCGTTCAGAAGACATGTCGAAACTAGTGACAGTATATTTCATGACACTTGATAATAAATATGTCAGAGGACATTTCGAAGTAAGTGTTGTCAAAAAAAAGGAAGATTGATATTGTCATATAAGTCGTCATGTCACGAATGTGATATGATGATATATCAATGAAACGAATTCAAATTTTACATGAACAAGTTTTGAAGATATAGTGCATAATACGATATTATCGTACATTAACATCATGTACAATCCTGCTTTAGTATAGTCTGATAACTTTATTAACATGTGGCGATAATATCATGTTCACTGTTCGGAACACAATCATGTTAACCGTTCAATGGACTTTGCTATAGCGTTTGAATTACGAAACAACTAATACTAGTACGCTGATTTAAAGTAACAATCGTACTTTAGGACGTAAGAAAAATAATTAGAGAAAAGAGAAAAATTAAAACATTAATACTATATACAGCGAGGGAAAACGAATTGGGTTTATTATGAGATATAATATCACGATACAAATTATATTCTTTTTTTTAAGTTATATAGAAATAGGATTCACCAGATAAATTAAATTTTTCTAAGGAAATACTTTATCAATATGAAAGAATATCTTTATTACAATGTTTCTTTACAAACATTATTGAATACATCAACACATAATTTCGTTGCACGCAGTAGTCAATCAAAGTCACGTGGTTTCTTCTCAACAAATGTACTTATGGTCCTTACTTATTATCACAAAAGTCTAGCAGGTTTCTTCTATTATATAGATTCATATTAAGTGTACTTTTATCATGTGTTTGAAGTAGTGCAATGCCTTCATTGCAAGACAATATTGGGCCGTTGCAAGAGTAAAATAATACTGGAATGTAAATATTGTTAATATTTAAAACTAACTCATTTAACTTAGACAAAGTTCAGATAGCAATGAGATACGGCTTGAGGTGACCGTACAACCAATTAATTGGCTATTCTCTAACTATCTGACCATAAATTATACACAAATGCAATTAACATTAACACATAAGTATAGGCGAACGCTACATCCATATACTTGTAACCAATGGTCCAAATTAACGAGGTACTGATCTGTAAGGTCAAAAACATTTTTATTATCCATCTTATTCAATTCTCCTCAGGTGACCAACCTTAACAACAACAACAGTAGCACAAAGGATTTGTCCTATGACCAGGTTTGAACATTTATAGCATATTTTACGACCGACGTATACGATCTTGACCAAGGCTGTCAAACTGTATAGTCGGCCAATTCATGAATAAATACGATGTCAGTAGTCTACTGTAAGGTTCCAGTAAAAACGGGTTCATAAGATAATTAAAGCAATCTATGGAGAAAGCTGAGTGTCAAATAAGGTTAAGTGAAATCTAAATGCAATAAATTAGTTTTATTTACGCGTAAACATCAAGAATGCGTTTGTTGTCACCTCTGGTAAGTTACGATGTCGTATATTTAAGGTGCCATTTAGTTCAATAATTAAGTGGTAGATTTGCGCTAACTGAGTGCACGCTAAATAGACTGGAGTAAATTGATACGTAATATTCATGATAAATAACCGGAGTATACATAAATCCATATTTATTCGCACTTTGCAATTATGGCAACTACTTAGGTTTTCCAGAACGTTTAGTGTCGTATAGCATACGACATAAACAACATAATTGTTTCAAGAACTGACCCAGAGATTAGTTGAGAGGTTTGAGAGAAATTGGAACAGTACAGTTTATATTGTTTTGTAAGCACCTTTTACTTTACCTTGATTGAACTACCGTTATTGATATTAAATACTGTTATTCTGAATTAATAGTATAGGAATTATGTAATTATTTTAATGTTGTTATTCGTTTTGGTTTATATGCAAGTTTTACAAATCACAGACGAAAACTTTAATGTGTGAATTATTGAACGGGAGTTTGTGTATTGTTTGAAATCACAACCTGCCAATCCTATACTTATGCACCTGATTGTCTACGATAATTAATTTTACAACAGGTACGTCTAGGGTAAGGGACTTCCACCCCCAAATATTGACAGTACAGCACGAATCCCTCGTGCCATAGCATGTCATGTCTATTTCACACCCCGTCACAGTGACATCTACACCTGTAACAGACAGACAAGTCAACGCCAACTAGTGCACATCGTTGCCCGCTCATTGGCTGGCAAATGCTTTGGGGCGGGGTTTAGCTTACCACGTCACAATTAAGTAGGCGTGGTTTGCACCCATATACAGCAGGTAAATAGGTCTCAACTCTTCAATCGGTACTTACATTCGACGCCAGACGGAATTATTAATGATCAGACGTGGACTTTGGATTTTTTTAAAAAGGTTTATGCAGTGTAGTCGTTGGTTATCTCCGTAAAAGGGGAAACAAGTCCGTAGGATTTATTTCCTTAATATTCGGGTGAATTTTTCTCCCTTATTTCATGGTATTTCTTTGTCGGGTGAATGCCAGGTTGACTTTGAGATCTTCCCGATATGAGCATGGCATTGTGTCACGATAACGCCCAAGCAATGTTCGCGTCGCGACCGTCCCCGACCCCGTACACCTACGCCGGATTCGGGTACCCCACCAAGGGCGGCTACAGTCAGGAATATGGCCAGTACGGTATACCCGACCCCAGTGCCGTGCAGCAGTCGTGGATGTACGGGGGTGGATCCCGCCCCACCCACGGGATGGAAGACTGGAGTCAGGCAGGGTACGTTCCTACCCCTACATCTCTTCAGCAGGGACCGTACAATTATTCTTACCGCACCCACGGGGACGGGGACTACCCCCAGGTTTCCGCTCCACAGACGCAAAGTCCACAGCTGACCGTGCTAGACAACCAGCACCCCCAAGATTCCTGTTCGCCACCAAGTTCAGCTCTCAGTCCCGGGGGGACAAACTCCAAGCAGCTACGTGCCCCCTTCGAGTGGATGAAATGCACAACGTCCGTCCCTGCTCCAGGTAACTGTAAGACTCTGTTCCATATATTCTACTATTTTCTGTTCAAATATTAGCCTATTTCATCTAAATTATTTCCCCAGATGGACCCTTGTAACATACTCATAACGCTCTTTCACTCAACTTGTGAATGACAGGAGAGATTAAACAATATTCATTATTTTCTTCTTTTTGAAACAGATCCATTTAGAAAATACATACAAAATCTCAGACAAATAATAGTACTGTACATCTATGTAAGTAATTTCTATCCATCAGATATTGTCATCACCAATAGCATAAACTGCGGTTTTATCTGTAGAAAATAATCAACAACAACAATATTAAAATGCTATCATTCAACTACTAGCATATGTTATTTTTTTTAAATCCATTTATTAATGGAATATTACGATACCAATTGTTTGTGTGCGAAAAACAAATACGCTATTAAAAATATAATATGTAAGAGCGGTAGTATTTTAAAAAACCCAGAATAATTGTTCTTCGTAAGATTAAGTTAAATGTTATCATTGGCTATCTAATCTTATATATATATCTTCCTTCACCTGATCTCTAATCAAATGGTCTCGACAGTCTAGTCAGTGTCTGTCTAGATGATCAACAATTGGTCGATCAGATCGGGATCGGGATCAACACGCTTTTCATAAATAAAAACAACATTTAAACAATTTTAGTAGGGTCTACCTTGAGGCATTTAAAACGTATAATCCCAGTGGATCCCATGAATGAAGGTGAGGTATTGAGTGCAGGTACCCATTCTCGCACCTCAGTGTTTATGACCCCGTTGGGTATTAACTTTATGTGACATATCTGTGTAAGTTATCCCTCAATACCGCCATATTGCCCGGTGTGTTCGTAATGCTATTTTATGTCCAGTTTGTTTTGTGGACATTTGTTGCCTGCAATATAAATGTCATGACTCAATAATTTAACATATTCCTGAAAACGATTAATTAGGTATGCAGATCTGAACATTATTTGCATGTTAAACGTTAGTATAAAATGTATTTAAAATATATATTAGTTTAAATTTGTAGTTACCGATGACAATTAAATACTAATATTGACATAATACAATTTACGCGACGTTTCGACCGAGCATTTCAGTCTTTTTTTGTTGTGATGTAAAAAGAATGTCAGCATCATTACTGTTCAGCTATATTAATAGACTAAAATAAATATAAGAAATAATTGTTTGAATGAAGCGACATTAATTAATGTTCTTCATCAATCTGAAACAATATCCCTCAAGTTTTGCAACAATCAAATCTAAACTCAAGTCACGTCGAACTGAACAGACAGACACAAGCCATTACAATGGCCTCTGGCCATACAAAGTAATATGACGAGGATGGAAATATATTGTTACATATTTCCAAGCTGAAATCCTTCATAGATATATCTAGCTAAATGTTTAATACTGAACTCACTATGCTGGGACACGTTTCAGTAAAATAATTCTTTCCCATTGTCCTGATTATTTAACAAGTAAAGTCTTACTTCTTATGACTATATTAAATATTAATGTTATGGGCATTACGTGACACTTCCCCGCGAAATGTAGGTAAAATCAAATTGGGTTCTTCCAGGGATCGATAAACGGTCGGCATTGAAATCGTTTGTAACCCTAATTAATATCAACTTTAGCAGTGGCATCTTGTTTTAGAGTGAAATATAGTCCGTAAAACAGGTGGGTTGAACAGTCATGGGTTTTATTTGGGGCGGAATGAATTGGGGCTTAATAACGTTGGGCGCAATGTATTTGGCGTGAAACGTCATATAACCATTGATGTATCACTATTCAATCAGAAGAAAAAAATATAACAAGAATAAAATAGCATTATTTCTTAGAGGCTATGTAAACAGGTTAGATGCAATCTTTCGAAATTGTTCTTGAAAGTGGATTGAAACCCCAACCTCAAATGAAATCCCAAATAGTCCATAGCAATATGACGTACGAACCATGACATATATTGCCAACACACGTCGGTGTTAAATTCTTCACTTTCTCACGACAAATTGTCAACGAGACTTTAATAACCTAGTGTTATATTGTCTGAAATAATCAGATGACGGCGACCATTTGAAGTGACCGCGACAGGTCGTCTTTCTTCACCCATGTGCATAGTTCTGTGACTATCGCTTCATTGTAAACATAGGTAAAAGCTGGCTTTCTATTGCCAGTTCGTAACGCTAGTCTCATTTGAACCTCATTAGGCGGAGGTGGGCGTGGTAGGCTATGTTCGTAATGCCCAGTATTACAAAGAAACGTTAGTAACAGAGTAAACGATCGTAAACTTTTAAGTAAAAATCTTGCAGCCGTTCCCCTGTCTATTGTTGCGTTGTTTCTCTGGTTGACTTTTAAGAACACCGAAAACATTCAGAGAATGTCGCCTGTCGCTGTGGGGAGCTTAGATTTTGCTGTCATTAGATGCTCGTTTTCATTATTCGCGTAACATCCAGAAAATTTACAATCTTGTCAACGGATAATGGAAACCAGAAAGAGTTCACAACATGGTACTAATTGTTCTGTAGGATAAGTAATTCAGGCACACTTCAAAGAAATTTGCATTGCTGTTATACTTTTCCGTACCCAACGCACACCTACACATACACATACACATACACATTCACGTTTTTGCTTTGCCTTGCCACCATATTTATTGAAATTGTGTAAATATAAAATTTATTACTTCTATTTTTCTCTCACGGATTATCCCTGAGACCGATGTCGTCAGGCAGTCTGTCGTCTAATTAACTTAATTTAAGTCCCCATGATGATTCCAGTTTTGTTTATGTTTAGGATTCATCCAATAATCATCTCCAACGTTGAAAGATCACATTTACAGATTACTTCGTTAATCTTACGTCAGAACGCAGACAGAGTGACGCGAATCGCGGGATAATCCTATGGGATTAATCATTGGTATTAATCCCATTAATTGCAATTTATCATGATCATTAACCTTCCAATTTACCTGTCGAAATCGAAGTATCGAAGTAGCGTTCCCAGTGTATGTATCAACGAAAGATACCTAGAAGATTTGTATCAATGGTTATTCGATTTATTAAACTATCGAGTGACATGAACGGGCCACGATGGCTTAACGGCAAACTTTCCGACATTGTCTGTAGAGATAGATGTGTTCCAACACTGAACACCGCGGTTGTTTCTAACACTAGTCAGGAGATACAACATGCCTTCTTATCACTGTGATATTTGGGGTCAGATTAACTATATTCTTGTACGATCTGCGAAACCTCTATACGATATCAGTCATACAATCACAGAAAAGCTAAATGATATCTCTATTTGCCACGTGGCTTTATTGATATACATGGACCAGCAAAGTATACTGATTAGTATACATTCATATTTAATGTGTTTTAAATTATAGGCTGACTGAACGGTAATGAGTGTAAATCTAGATTTAATGTTTAATTACTGATAAACGTATAGCTTTGTATGTGATATTTATTTATATTTATATTTATATTTATATTTATAATTTATATTTATATTTATATTTATATTTATATTTATATTTATATCCTGCTATTTATACTGACCGTTATATGTTTATAAATGTGCAATCTCGACAGACAATAAACAAAATGCAGACATATCGCCTTATCATAATTATGTTAGTATTGGCGTATAAAACAGTGACAATGTTCTAGGAATGTCTTTTCCGAACCTATCTCCCTAATAATAATAAATATCTGGTTTCAGTGTATTTCTATGCTGGAGGCCATAATACTACATGGTAGCCGAGATTTGTCTGACGAAGAAAATAATAACATTCTCCAATCTGTCCATGATTTCTTCATCAAATCTTGTAGATTTGAGCTCTGAATACGTGTTAGCGGATTTTACTTAAATGTGAGATATATTAATTAATGTATTACGTTTCTGGAAGTTGGTCCCATAACGTAATGGAAATATATATGTTAACCTATATTTTAGTTTTACTTTTACTATGTTACCTTGACTTTATAAAATGAATAATGTATTCTCTGCATTAGTTTTCGAGGAGCGGTATTGGAATAAGCTGTACAGCTTGTTTACCAATCCTCATTCTTTGCTGAATAAAAATATGTTTAAATCAAATATCTGACTTCGAGGTTACGAAATGCTTTCGATATTACTGCAAGCTGAACTCGCATTTTATATTAGGATTTGACGACAAAATGTGAGATGGACGTGAAATCGTAATTCAAAACGTTTCGTAGCCTTAGGGACTGATGGCTAAATATATGTTCTCGAAAACAAACCGCTCTCGATGTGGTAGTAGGTTTTAAAGACAAGAAAATAACAATGACTAACTCTAGCCATGAATCCATTTTCCACAGAACGATCGTACGTAGCGAGATTCGTAACTCAGATATACGTACACATGGAGATACGACTCTCGTAGTGCTACGATCGTTCTGAGGAACAGCGGCCAAGTCTTTCATCATAAGATCAAGAGGTCGGTATTTGTACATGCCTGCTGTCAAATAAAAGGGCAAATTGGCGGTATCTAGGCGATGAGGCACAGCAGGATTAGTTCGGCCTACCTTCGTCGGCGTTGACCGGATGGTTTCCTGATACCAAACCTTATGATCGATATTAGAAATGGAATTCACAATTACGAATCTAATCTGCTTGTTGTGTGCAGAAGTTTGTATTGCCGTTGTGGAAAGAAACGCTTTGTCGTGTTCGCGTGTCGGTAATATATTGAACCTGAGTGGTATATTGGTCACAGTCAACATTATAGTAAGTTCAGTGTCGCGTTTGTTTGCTTTGTAGGGTGTTTTATGTAAACGTTATATGTCTTTCATAGCCACTTTCAAAGGATTTAAAACTGACCATTGATTAAAAAGCATAGATATTTCCTGGGGGCTCGGTAGCCTATTAATGTATTGTTGACACAGCCCATCAACCCCTTCCTACCCACCCCTCTCTCTCTCTCTCTCTCTCTCTCTCT
>JAULBP010022417.1:0-13741 GCA_032355345.1 Lepetodrilus pustulosus
CTGGAATAATTCACCTGTCCTCCTGTGAATTGTACCTGTCCCGGACAGGCGGACAATCCTTACTGTCGAGCCCTGTGGTCACATAGTGGGTAAGAGAGCTTCGAGAAACCATACCCTGGATGACTGCATGCATTCAGTAAGAGATACGTTGTGTGAGAGTTTAAAATGGCGATGACTGCGTGTACAGGGAGAAGCACCCCATGCTGTTTGAGGAGCCAGTACACATACAGGCCAACAACTGGTACGTGGCGTGGGCTAGGATCTCCGGACCCAGCAGCGATTGCGGATCCAGCGGTCAGCCCTCGGTCACCGCAGATGATCAGTGAGTATACTTGCCAGCATTCACATTGGAAGGGGGTCCTGGTGGTCATTTGAAAATCTGCAGTGTTACAGGTACACGTATCTGTGGGACCCCCTGAAAATTATAGATTTACCCACCATTAACATTTGGAATATGGACACCCATATTATTTGATTACTTTCAAATACAGTGCCCCCTCGATATAACACGGTCCGATACACAGCGGATTCGGATATAAGGTGGGGTCAGATGTGGATACCATTTTTTATTTTTTTTATTTCCCTGTAATATCGTATAAGGCGGGTACTATAAGGCGGGGGGTATATTATGGACCCTAACTTCAGCGTTATATCGAGGGGGACACTGTACTGCCTACATCGCATTGACAATTTGTCTAATTTTATGAAATTTTGGATTTTGAGAAGGTGTACTGTTATTAAGCTTCTAATAAAATGTTCAGTTAAAATTTTCTTTAGGGAACACAGGTTATTATTATTACTGGAGGCTATGTTGTCATTTACCCATCTTGAATAATAAGTAAAATGCACTGCTTAAAGACAAGGAACATTCTGTATTCAGGGTTGTGGTGAAGTTTAAGAGCTCTAAGAAGTCCAACAATGGAACCGACATCAACGCTGGCCAAATTCCGCAACTGTTATACAGGTGAGACTCTGCTATTGAGGTCACTATCTTTCTCTCAAGGTCACTGATTTCCTCATCCTATCAGATTGCTATTGAGGTCACTGATCGCTCTATTATGGTCACTGATAT
Organism: Lepetodrilus pustulosus; assembly: GCA_032355345.1. Taxonomy (NCBI): domain Eukaryota; kingdom Metazoa; phylum Mollusca; class Gastropoda; order Lepetellida; family Lepetodrilidae; genus Lepetodrilus; species Lepetodrilus pustulosus. The sequence goes on from JAULBP010022417.1 coordinate 1,073, forward strand.
GTTACAACTGAAGTCACCGACTTGGCTACTGAGGTCAGTGACTTTCTAATCCTGAGGTCAGATTGCTCTAGAGGTCACTGATCGCCCTATTGAGGTAATTGACTTGCTCTTGAGGTTGCTGTCTCGGCTATTGAGGTCTGAGCTCCTCATAATGCGGTCACTAAATATTTCCACATGAGATCCTGAATAATCTCAATCTCTATTACCTTCTATCTTGACGGCACAGCAAATTCAGATTTGAAGTAACCATGTCGCGAAAGTTGCCTTTCCCATGCGATCATGCTAGGATGTGGCAATGCAGTTATCATCCTTAGTCTGTCAGTACCAGCTGGTGCTTACAGGTTTACTACAGGATTCAGCACAACCCATGTTGTGGGTTTCCTACTGTCCTAAACTGACAAGTCGTGATATTAGTGAAAGATTCTAGAAAGCGACTATAAACCCCATTACAAAAAAAAAAGAAAGATACTTGAAAGTGGGTTAAAATCTCAATTAAAAAAAATAAAATAAGATTACTATTTCCTTTCTGTGTTTATCTATGACCTCTGTCATGCTTTCTCCCATAGGCTGCCGTCACGTGACAGTCCGAGTGTCGTACGACGTACTGAGCTGGTTGAACCTGCACACATCCTCAGTCAGGAGTTCGCTCACTCCGTCACGCCGGTGAGTGGGATTTAGATCTGATTATTCATGTATTTTAATGTCTTAGAATTCAGGGTTTGGGCCACTTCCAGTTCCTTGGGATATATACTATACCTTTAACATTGAAAGTACTGGATTGAAATAGTGGTCTAGTGACACTTTTTAACTGTACAGGTTAGAGGCCAGCTATCGCCTAAAATATCAGCATTTTCCTGAATATTTATGATCGTCGCAAATGGGTGAAAGATTCCCGCAGCGACGTTAAACTCCATATTCACTATTTAATACGAACGTCAACTTCCTTATATTTACTAAAACCTATTTTAGGATTTTGAATGTGCTTTAGCCTCCTCTGCTGACCATAAGATAGTTCATGTTTGGATATGGTCAGGGGAAGACTAGGAATCATAGGAAATCTAGAGGAATCTCAAGCTAAATGCTAACTAGTACGCAATTAATGAATGTCACATTACTTTGCGTTAACTCATTACAACATAGAATTATTCTCCTTTGGTACATAATTTAAAATGTTTTTGATGAAATTCCATCTCTGTTCAATGCATAATGTCATCACTTTTCTTGTGTGTTTTCAACGAATATAGGTTCAATGTATTTAAAGTTCATCTAAAATTAACAGTTATCGATTCATGTTTTCAGCAATGTTTTGAGTCATTACTGCACCTACTGGAGTGGGGATGGGCGACGTTCCACACAGCGATCAGCGAGATCGACGGACTCAAGGGAGCTAACTACGAGGCCGCGGCCTCAGAACTTCAACGTCTGGTGTATATCTGTCGAGCATGCCTTCGGCTGATTCGCATCTACGTCAACGAGATCTACCCAGATGGAGGTGTGCAGAAATAAAATTTCAGATTTTTTTGACGAGATAGCTGTTGACAGTTTAACGTTGTATGCGCCTACAATGTCATCATTATGTTTTTGTCTTGCACAATAATGTGCGCCCTTCCAAAGTTATCACTTGATTCTTGTACATGGATCCTGATAGTTAATCATTGTAAATGCTTCCAAACTCAATCACTTTATTTATGTCTTGCACAATATGGAGATCTCGATAGTTTACCAGTAGGTACCATTCCAATTTTATCACTTAATTCTTGTACCAGTGTTCGAAATAGATGGGGTCCTGGAGATCAATTGAAAATTTGCAATGTTAAAGGTATCTGTGTGACCCCCTGAACATTACAGATTTGACTGCCATTAACATCGGGCATATGGAGAATATAATCCTCTTGTTGTTTTCTGAATTTCTAACACTTGTATAATATGGATTTCAATAGTTTATCGTCGGGTACCCTTTCAATGTTATCTCTTGATTCTTGCACCATATGGATCTCGATAGTTTGTCGCTGTACACCCAAAGATATAACTTTGTCCTTGTCATGTACAGTACACAAGAAGAAGTACCCGTTGGAGACCACAGTGATGTCCGAGCGTATCGGGGACACGCGCGACTTGCTGCGACGAATCCTGGCCGAGGAGGTGCACATGGTGAAGTTTGCCATGTATCTACGCGAGCCTCCGAGCGTGTCCGCCTTCCAAAACCTGAAAGAGGAAATCCTGCACGAGTGTCACCAGACGTTCCGATCTTGTTTCCACGCCTTCTACCCGACAGGAAGCCTAAAATGGTGGTGTCTATGTGACCTGCTCTGTCAAGCCGAACCGGTAAGAGTTGCCTCCCTTGTATGTGACCAGAGTTCTCTCCCTTGTCGATTTTTCCCAATTGTCTCCCTTCGTAGGATTTGATATAATATATATATATCTTTGCCTAACCTGTGTTGTTGTGCAGATTGGAAGTTTTATTAATAATGCTGTGATATATCTAAGTAGAGAATCATTAATATTTGTTGTTATGCAATAGATATCATGCATTTAGCATGGAAATAATTGCCATAGAAGGGTGCAAATTTAAATAGTGTTGTTCATTTATATGCTTTTAGCATGGAAACAGATTATTGTCGGTGAAATATATTTGTGTGATCTTAATCTATAATGTGTAGTTTTGGAAATCAAAAGCATCGATCATATCATACATATCATACAGTTTTCATTTTTCTTTGTCATCTGTAGAGCCACTTGCAATAGTCAACTATTGGATAATTGATAGACTTTATTACGATTTTTATTTTTCTATGAAACCTGGTGCAAAGATTACAAAACTTTTTCAAGCATGATCTCACGCTCAACGCAAAGGTTTTTTTTCACAAGTCCCCAGATAAAAATTGAGTTAAAAGCATGAAGCGTTCTCAGAAAGTTCCGTCGTCTTGGGGCCAGGGGCCGAGATTACGAAATTTTCTGAGTATGATTTCATGCTCAAGCTCAAATTGTATATGAACAAATCTTGAATTGAGCATGAAATCGTAATCAAGAAAGTTTCGTAACCTCAGGGCCTGGTGTCTGTTGTGAAAATAACTAGTATGAAAACCCTACCAGTCTCGGCAGATAGATAAGACTCATGGAATACTCATCCAAGTGGCTGTATGGATTGTTCAACATACACATTTTGGCGTGTAGATCTCATTATGCTAGTACAATAACTCAACTTTTTATTTATCGTAGTTCGTAGTGACGTCCTTATATCATAGTATTTTCAAGTCCCATTATATTTTTAGTCACACTTGTTTTATGTTTGATGTTTGTGAGTGAACTTACACCGCATTTACTTTAACCAGATTCTAGAAAAAAGGCAAAAGCCTGATAAACAGGTTTGTATTATAGATTCTTAGCACCGGAAAATAGACATTACATGAGTGTCAAGTTCAATATCGGCTTTATTTCTTGAGTGAAATCATTTCTAGTTTACCATCTTCTTGCTGGATTAGTAGACAGTAATATTCTGTGGATAACTGCTGATTTATATGTCCAGATATTAATTTATTTGCCCTGGATGTGGCTTGTTTTCCACTGAAATCACAATTGCCTTTTGCCATGTCTGGATTAATCACAGACACTGTTCTGTAGGGCATCTCTAGTTGTCTCCAGCATGGAGGGAGTTAAACAAGCTCTATTTATGGCTATATGCGATTGCTTATGGGTGAAATATTCCCACAACATAACACAGTAATGTAATCAAAGCTGGATACATTTCATGAATTGGATAAAGCTGATATTTAACTGAACCTGTGTAATATTGGGATTATTACCCCAGATGTCATTTTGTTTATGAGGGGAAAATTGCCATTAGGAACGTTTTGTAATCATTGCGCTGGCAAATTATAGCTGTGCAAACCACCACTGTACTATCGGATGACAGAAAAATATGTGTGAGATTCTTGGAAAGTTACGTGAATTTACATTGGTAATATTTCCTTACAAAATGTCATTTGATAACCAACTGGGGTAATAATACTTGTTCTATAATAATAACAGCATGTACATATATTCTGCCAAATTGTTCATTGTTTTTGTGTTTGCAAATTCACAAATTCAACAATTTGCTTAATTAGTATGTGTGACCTTGAGGCAGGTTGTCACATTTATACGACACATTAAATTTTATGTGCACTAAATTTAGAATCAATCCTTTTTGGTTTACATTCTATCATTCGTCGCCTATGGGTGAAATATTCCCGCTGCGACGTAAAGCACTAATTCATTCATGTAATACTGTGGACAATTTGGCAATTAAAAATAATAATGTATTTTTTTTTATCCATTGTTATGATCCCACTCAACTCACAGTAGTTAGACTAAACTGCAAAATAGCATGATATCAATGTGCTTGGCAATGTTAATATGACAATGCTTGAATGAACTGGCTGTGGAAAAATACTTTGGGGAAATACTATATTAACAATTATGAATAGAGACGTTAAAGACGTTTTTGTGCTTTCTGCTTGATCACTAAGAAACCGCTGCTTTTTTTTCTTCTTCAAGAACAGTCAACATAGATTGCTATTTTTAATAAAATGAAAATAACTAACAAAAATATTACAAAATTATTAACAAATTATTTAGCAAATCAAGAAAATACCAAAATAGTTTCAGAATACAAAATTATTTATAAAATATTTTTATGAATTTAACACATCAAGAAGGCTAAAAGGTAAAAATTTGAGTAACACAATTGATCATAGATCCATATGGAATAGTAAAGATTAATATTAACTTGTTTATTTTTTCGTTTTGACAAATTGAAAAATTGTGAATGCTTGTACAAGTACAACTAAAGGGTGATAACTCTGGCTGGGGTGTATTGGAATGACAAGAATATTGAAAATAGTTTCAGAAGTTATTTAATAGTCTTGAATAACTTTAACCATGGTATTAAATTATGCTATTTATTAAAAGATTTAATAGAAAAATTATACTGGATGAATGATTATTTTACTTTAATGTTTAATATTTTACATTAAATGTAATAATCTTCATGTATGCATCTTGCATCTATATTTATGTTAACATATTGAGTTAACCATAAATGTTTGATGTACATGATTTTCTAATGGATATACATGTATATATATAATGCAATGTATACCATAATTACTCTTTGGATGATTTGAACATCACATTATTAATATAAATTGTGTATACAGTTGATGTGGCCTGGCCTATGTTATGAAACGTTTGAGTATAATTTCATGCTCAACCCACATTTTACACCTAGACCAGGACAACTTTTTTTTTAACCCTCTCCCTGCTGGATTATGCACAGACACTACTCTTTAGGGCATCTCTGGTTGCCTGCAGCAGGGAGAGGGTTAAGTACAATTTCATGTTCAGTTCGCATCACTTGGATTCCAATGCAAAATATGAGTTGAGCACAAAATTGTGTACTCGGAACATTTTGTAACCTCAGTCTGGGATTTCTGAGTATTTCTCATTACTGTAGCCGACTAGTCGCCTATGGGTGAAATATTCCCGCTGCGACGTAAAGCAATAGTTCAATCAAACCATTCATTCATATATGAATAAGTTTATCAACTTTTACATCCCAGTTAAACGTAGCAAGCCGAAAAATCATCAGAGGAATGTCATCAGTGAGTATTGTGTTAACTGGTCCCGGAATATACGATTGGGACGAGAGTGTAGCACTGTATTTAAACACTGTTTTTCTGGGGTTCTATGGTTTGTGCATTCTGTGTGTGGGTTTGGACCACTGCATTGCTAGTGTCTGATTGTCTCTATATACATGCAATAGTACTCCATGTTGTAGATAGATCTGTGTACCATATACACACAATTATATGTTTAATTTATACACAAATGTAATTAACACACCTGTTTACTCTTTGTCACTGGTTAGTTTCACAAAAACAATAATATTAAAATTGAAATAAATTAATATAAAAAAATTAATTAGAATTAGAACTGATTAATTTTTCTCCAAAATAATGAGGTTATCTATAAATGTGGCTTCTTGTCCGATTTGTTTATTTACACCGGTTGGTATGTATAACAAGGGAAGAAGAGTTCATGAGCAATGTTTAACATGCAACGTTACCTTCAGTAAGAGTACTGCAGGGAGAATTGTAACACAATGGTAGAACATTATATTTCAGAGCCAAAGGGTTCAAATCCCTACACAGGAGTCTGGTATCAATGTTCGCGAAAGTTACCTTTCTGACGTGATCATGATAGGATGCTCTGTCTGTACCATAGCTAGTTATCATCCTCGGTCTGTCAGTACCAGCTATGGATGTTGCAGCGTTTTCTCCCGACCAAACTGACAAGCCGTGATATTAGGGAATGAATATTGAAAGCAGCTCTAAACCCCAATTACAAAAAAAATATAATTGACTTATAGGTATCCCGATAGTATCGTAGTGTCATGGGCTACACACGAAAGATCAAACCGTCTGAGGTACAAAGTTAACACAGATTCGATGTTTGAATATGTAGACTTGTCATCGAATGATCCATGACTAGTCCTGGATAGCAGGGCTCGACAGTAAGGATTGTCCGCCTGTCCGGGACAGGTATGATCTACAGGTGGACATGTGAATTATCCAAGATTAACAAGCCTTTTTCCTGCAGTTACATGTCCGATAGGGCACATGGACAGGTGCCTCAAAAATTTAATGTAGGCTGACGTGATATGCTACATATGTTCGCATTGCCGATTATGTATCGTCGACATGAAACAATTCATACGATGATTCAGTTACATGTGAGGTGGCAGGCAGGCAGGAATGTAGAGTCTCATAAAAACGTAAATATAATAAAACAATGCAACTGTTACTTGGTATAATACAATGTTTATATTCATGGAACACGTAACATCAGTAGAATATAACATGATAAATAAGTGACAAGAAATTCAATAGGCGACTAGAAGTACACTCAAGATAGAAAATAAAACAGGTTCATAGAAGAATGTATATGTGTTGGCACAGTGTGCTTCATATTTGCTCAAAGAATACATCACCTAACCCGGCTAAAATACAATATCAGTAGAACATTAATTCAATACAATAAGTATTGTCAAAAATGTAATTTGTTTTTCATAAATATTTAAAGTCAATGGTCATATTTAAAGGGTTTTTCTGCAGTGCAAAACTTGATGCCTTTTCAAATTTTGAGAGGTTTTGAACCATTTATCACAAATGTCACATTGGAAAGGCTTTTCTCCAGTGTGTACAGTTTGATGGCACTTCAAATAGTGAGCAGAGGTGAACCTCTTGTCACAAAGTTCACATTTGAAGGACTTTATCTCAGCATGCACAACTTGATGGCGTTTCAAGTATTCCGGACATGTGAATCTTTTCTCGCAAATTTCACATTTGAAGGATTTTTCATCAGTGTGTACAACTTGATGCATTTTCAAATAGTCCGAACATGTGAACCTTTTCTCGCAAATGTCACATTCGAATGATTTTTCGCTAGTGTGGATGACTTGGTGTCGTTTCATGTATTGATAACAAATGAAGGTTTTGTCACAAATTTCACATTTGAAGGGTTTCCCCAAGTTGTGAATAACTTGGTGTTTTCTCAAATATCGATAGCAAAGGAATCGTTTGTCGCAACTGTCACATTTGAATGGTTTCTCTCCAGTGTGTACTAGTTGATGAATTTTCAAGTAGTATTTACAAGAGAATTTTCTCTCACAAATTTCACATTGGAAAGGTTTTTCTCCAATGTGTACATTTTGATGGCTTTTTAAATACTGAGCACAAGTGAATATTTTATCACAAAGGTCACATTTGAACGATTTAACTTCAGTATGCACAATTTGATGTCTGTTTAAATATTCTGCACATGTGAATCTTTTGTCACAAAGGTCACATTTGAAGGGTGTTTCTGCAATATGCGAAAAACTATGCATTTTCAAATAGTCCGCACAAGAGAATCTTTTCTCACAGATATCACATTCAAATGGCTTTATTGAACTGTGCACAACTTGATGTCTTTTCAAATACTGGTTACAAGTAAACCTTTTATCGCAAAGCTCGCATTTGAAAGACTTTCCCACTGTGTGAATGACTCGATGTTTTTTCAAGTACCGTTCACAAGTAAACCTTTTTTCACAAATGTCACATTGGAAGGGCTTTTCCCCGAAATGCACAACTCGGTGCGTTGTCAAATAGTAACTACATGTGAATCCTTTGTCACAAATGTTGCATTTATATGGTCGTTCTCCAGTGTGGATGACTCTGTGTCGGCTCAAACACATAGCCGAACTGAACCGTTTATTACAAACGTCGCATTCGAAGAATCGTTTTGGCCTGCAGCTTCTCAGATGGTTTCGTCCCAGATGGATGCTAATGTGTTGTTTTAGTTCAAAAGCGTGTGCAATCTGTCTGCCACATAACAGGCAGTCCCAAGGCCCTGTTGTGACTTCATCGGTTTCTTCATCGTCATCTTGAATGAGTTGAGGTTGGTCGCTGTCCGTATTCATATTGATTTTTGGCATAAAAATGCTGGTTCTATCATAAAATGTAATAGAAATAAATCAAGAGATGCACATGCTCCCAGAAAAAGTCAGTTTGTGGCTGTAATCATGGATTATGATGTGGCTGAAACTTTGAGGAAAAATGTCCATGAACACCGGATACACCTGGAACATTTTCTTTGTCTCGATGCAGCATCATTATTTCACAGTATACAGTGTTTTACCTTTGCTCCACGCATGTGCATGCATAATTCCACTCTGTGTGTCATTGGTGTGCAATTTAGGACCTGCCTGTGTTAAATTTAGTGCCTTTTCTTGCCGACAGTCGTTCCCAGATCGAAAACGACTGCATCACAAATGTCCAACCTTGGCAGAAGGTGTACAGCCTTTTTCGACACCCATGGTAGAATGACCCGGACCATAGGAATATGTCGAAAACTAGGTGTAGACTGAATTTGTGTCCCATGTCAAAGTGACTTAGGATAAAATATATTAGGATAAAATATATTTGTGAGTAATGTAATGGAATAAGTTGAGGTTTAATGTTGTTATCGACTGTACATTGTTGAGCTGCTTATTGTGGGATAATAACTATAAATCAGAACCAAGAATGAGAACTATTTATAAATTAACAATATTTATAGACAGAATTATTTTGTGACTATTTAACTACTAATGACTTTTATAATTTATTATGATAAGAATGCTTATTAGATCTATCATATACCGGTAGCTTTATTTTTTTTAATGATATTTCTATATACTGTATTATTTTCAGTTGATATTTACAATGTTAGAAGAGAAATGATTATTCATGGGTGCATCGGTGAATCATGGCAACCTTATAAATAACACAAATAATAAACTTTATGTTGAATGTCATCATTATAAAAATTGATAAGGTTAATGTCATTGTAAAAGTCAGGATAGAATTGATCTACATCTGTTGGATAACTAGGATATATTTATAGAAATGTCAGATTGAACATTGTTTTCCCAGAGAAAGTTGGAAAAAACTCCTTAAGGATTAATTGTATATATGGCAAGGTTTTTCTGTTGCAACATCGTCAGTATTGTGCACTTTGTTAACACTAAAACATACATAGCTACAACAATGTGTTGACTGTTTTTGGAGTATTCTAACATATGTATTGCTATGAGAATATATTTACTCATACTAACAGGTCATCTTTTCTTGAGACATGCTATTTAATGATTTGACACTAGTTATTATTTAACAATTTCTTTTTTTTATGTTTATCATAACTTATTACAAATTCAACTTAGGAATTCTTTTTACCATTGTCAATCAGTTAAGAAAAGTATTTTGTATATTTCCAGGATTATAGTTCCACGCACTGTGCACTGTTTTGTTATTATTTTTTGCCTCACTGCTTTTACATTCACATCTCCTGCTGTGACGTAAAGCACAAATTCATTCATTCATTCATTCATTCATTCATTCATTCACATGATTTGTGCTTATCTATGCTACAAGGAATTTGATCATCCTCAAAATGCTGTCGATATTTCAGCCAGTTTGTTCTTGAGTATTGTCAAATTCCTTTTTTAAAGGTACGCTTTGCTTTTTGAAGTTTTAATTTATCATGTGGTCATTTTATTCATCTTGTTCATTTTAATCAAATGGTCAACTCGCCTTCATTTATTGATGAAATTTTTTTTATGTCGTATTTTAGTCAAAGAGTAAATCTTCTGGCCCCCTTTTCACGAAGGTGTCGTAACTTTAGGAGTTCCTAACTTTATGACCCAGTTTCAGTTTGATGTTGATTTATGAAGGAATAAGTCTCATGGCTAGGGGTGACTATTGGGGTGACATAAATAGCTTGTTCATATCGTGAGTAGTTGCTGGTGTTTACTTGTTTGAACATGCTAGTTGTGCATCTCAATAATACTAATTTTGAAGAAATATGCGTAAAATATGTTATATAACAAATAGTTATATAATATGTGCGAAATAACATATAAATGGGTAATTAAATTAAACAGTTATTTTAATTTGGAAACTATCGAAAATATCGATTGTTAAGTGTATTATCGGCGATAACTATCGATGTTTCACTTTGCCATCGATGTATTGCTATCGGGATAAACACTATCGCAATTAATCGATAGTTCGATGTATCGTTACACTCCTAATGAATACGTATGCATATGTATTGCTACAGAAGTCGTTCATACGTATTCATACTTTTCAATATGTGTCTGGAGCCCACTATAGTGTTTTGTATGAAAACCCAAACCATGAAGCAAATGCACTGAACATATGCGCAGACTGGTTTCCGTGTTCATATTTCCTACAGCCTCTTCAGCCAAGACAAGTAGCGTATTGTATTAGAGTATTGAAATATATTGGATCTTGAACGAACCCCTGTACAGTGTCCCCTCGATATAACGCTGAAGTTGGGGTCCATGACATACACCCACATTATAGTACCCGCCTTATACAATATGGCAGGGAAATAACGAAAATCAAAATGGTATCCACATCTGACCCCACCTTATATCCGAATCTGCTGTGTATCGGATCATGTTATATCGAGGGGGCACTGTATCTCCTAAATGAAACAAATGACTGTGTGTGTGACATACACTGAAAATTAATTGATGTGAATGAAAGTCTCTAAAACATGTTCATTATAGATGAGATACTGTTATATAAATACATATGATTCAACCTACAGCATTTTCTCTTGTCAAACTAAGATTGATTTTCTTCACAGGCTTTGTATTAAAAGCAGAAGTAAGGGGAGACCACTTTGACACAGCCCTGTATCCAGGCGTATGCCACAGGTGGCAGCACAAGTTTTTGACAAGAACTCTCATGGTGTACATTCGCTCATTTCACTTGCTGCCTCCCTGAAATATAGAACATCACTGACATTACTTGATATGCACTACTGGCTACTGTAATACAATACTAGAATAAATGAGATGTATATCAATACATCATCGTATTACATCAAAACATTCCATTACACTTCAAAAGATACAACCACATAGATGTATTTACTAACAGGTTTACAGTAATATTGGACGGTGTCTATACATTGAAAATGGAAATTATTTCAGAAAACGAAACAGAGAAGAAAGTGAAGAGAGAAATCATTCATGAATTTAAATATAAAGGAAATCATTCAGTACACATTCAATTCTGGAATCCAAATCAGTTCTCTGAGAAAATGACAATTGAAAGGGATATGTATACTGATATAGACATTCTAAATGATACAAACGCAGAAATTCACAAGAGAAACAAGTTGGTGAGGTTATCGAACAAATCACTGGGACTGGGCGGAGGGCCAGTGGTAAACAAACTGAAGATACAATATTGCATCCGACTCTTAATGACAGAAGAAGAGAAGACGTTCGAGGGAGCTGAAGCGAGGGCTATAAGGAAAGGCAAGACTTGCATCAACGATGGTGCACCAATGAGGAAACCACTGCTGAGCAACCAATGCTATGCCTGTCGGGGATTCCAGCACTGAAGGTCAACCTGTACAGCTACTGTGGACCAGCAGACACAGACCATCTCAATATTGACAGATTTTCTGACTGTAAGAATACGGTAAAAAGATTTAATTTAAAATGTTGAGTTACAGATAAGTATGCAGCAGATGCTTTAACCCAGACTGTACGGCGAACATAACTGAGCTGTTCCTTCCTTTGAGATAATATATCTAAAGTAATCCACTGTATTCTTTTCAACAGATACAAAGCAAAAATCGTGGTACCAAACTAGCCTTCAGCAATATCTGGACCAAGCTGTTTGATAGAACAGGCTGCACTCGACCACGTGTTACAAATATTCTAGTATTCAAAAACAAAAATTCATTTGTACAGTTGTATGTTAGTATTTGTTTGTAGTGGCACAACAGTTGGAGAAGTATCCAGAAATAGTATCCAATATTTCAAATTACCAGTATTTAGTGGCATTTATACACAGTGCAATGCAGGTATATACGTATCTAAATGTTAAAATTTCTTTATGGGGGGGCAAGTAAAAATTACCATACAGAAATTGTAGTTTTCTCAGTAACTTTGTGTTGTTTTAAACCAGTCTGTCGTAATATTAACTTATTTAAAGGCATACAATCACAGATATTTATGGCCGTGTTTTACTAGTTCTTAGCTACAACTACAAAGTACATTCACTT
>JAULBP010022527.1:0-13739 GCA_032355345.1 Lepetodrilus pustulosus
CTCTATCCCCTGCTCTGATGGTAAGACTGACCCACAGACACCCCTCTCTATCCCCTGCTCTGATGGTAAGACTGACCCACAGACACCCCTCTCTATCCCCTGCTCTGATGGTAAGACTGACCTCCCAGCAGAGTGCACCGTAATGCTCAAGATTCCCGCAGCGACGTTAATCTCCATAATCACTCACTCACCTCAAACAGGGAGAAGAAATTATTTTACCTGTTCGAATTATTAAACAGATTGGAAATATTGAAAATTATGAGAAAAATTAAGTTGGGTATGGTCAAGTTAGTTCTTTACTATTTATGTGCATATTGGATACGTACAATTCTTAATACAAATTGAGGGTGGGATGTAGCGCAGTGGTAGAATGTTGGACTTCGAAGCGAAAGGTACCAAGTTCAAATCCTGCCCCCGGGGGCCCGGCATCACTGTTCACAGAAGTTTCTGACGTGGTCCTTATTAGTTGGTGTTCAATGTTTTGGAAGGTTAAATTCAATTGAATGTTCATGATAAATGAAACGTTATTTTTCAAGTACGCTGGTCTCAGTGTTTCCCGTGTTGTATTTGGCAGATGCTGATGGTTTGATGGCCCAGGCACTCCTGACAGGAAACTTTGAGGCAGCTGTCGAAATGTGTCTCAGTGAAAACAAGATGGCCGAGGCGATACTTTTGGCCATAGCAGGTGGTCCAGAGCTTCTCGCTCGCACACAGAAGAAATATTTCCAGCAGAATAAGAACTGTTTAGGAAGGGTAAGCTCCATTCATATTTTTTGGTCCTATCACAAAAGAATTTGTCATATGCTGAAACTTAAAACAATCATTTGCTGTTGAAAGCTTATAAAATTCTATGTTTCCTTCAGCTTGGAAACTTAGAATTGTATTGGCTTTCTTTATAAGTTTCCATCAGCTTTCGTCTATGGGTGCAATATTCCTGCCGTGACTGAAAGCAATAATTCAATCCAATCCATCAGCTTGGGTTAGCGGACTTGTGTCTAATTTGATGTGCATAAACTCAGCACACCTTTTCAGTGTTGACATGGTACTGGGATTATCGTGTGTTGACTGTTTGTCCTATCTCCCTGCAGCTCATCTCGTCTATCGTGACGCACGATTGGTCTCATATAGTCGGCACCTGCAACTTGGAGAACTGGAAGGAAGCCCTCGCCATCATTTTAACTTACTCGTCATCGGAAGAATTTGCACCACTCTGTGGTAAGCCTGCTTTAAATAACTGAACAGTTCTGTCATATCGGTTATGAACGTAGCAGTATTGTTATGGGTTTGCTGGTAGACTCATCACAAAATTAGTGCCGTAAATTGTATTAAACACTTGGTCTGTCAGTACCAACTGGTGCTTGCAAGTTTACTTCAACTTTCAGTGCTGTGGATATTGTGGATTTCCTCCTGCCCTAAACAGACAAGCTGTGATTTAAGTGCAAGAATATTGAAAGCACCTTTAAACAAAACAGCACATTTAAGACCAAAAAAATAATTAAAAATAGAGAGAGAAAAAAAACATAGTTACTGCAAGTTGCCCTCCTGCCATGAGCAGCTGACAGTGATAGTCAGGTAACAGGATGTGACGTGCGAGCGTGGTGGTGTTTTAGACTCGCTGGCAACGAGACTGGAGGTGGAGCAGGACGGAGAGCTGTCGCTGTACGCTAGTCTGTGCTACGTGTGCTCCGGAAACGTGGAGAGACTGGTGGAGAACTGGATCAGAAACACGGAGAACAACAACGCCCCTCACGCCTTACAGGTACAGAAGTGTCGCCTCCGTCCTAGTCATCACAATAGTGTGATCTACGTCCTAGTAACATGGCCATCATTATAGTGTGATGTATATCCTGGCAACATAGTCATTACAATAGTGTGATGTACATCCTAGCAACATAGTCATTACACATACTAGCAACATAGTCTATACAATAGTGACATCATAGTCTTCTGGTCGTGGAAATAATAGATCTGTCATCTCAGAGTTATGATGGTGTATAAACTTCGATGTGAACTTACGACCCAACAACATAGCCGAGTATTCTCCTAATTTTCTGCGTCCTCTTACTGTTGTTTGTGTTGTTCTAGGACTTGGTGGAGAAGATCATGATCCTACGTAAGGCTGTGGAGCTGTCCCGCGGACAGGTACCGGACATCTCTAGCGGTCCATTGGCCGAGCGGCTCCACCAGTACTCGGGACTGCTGGCAGCCCAAGGCAGCATCTTCACAGCGATTGGTTACCTCAAGAATGCAAATGAGGTTAGCTTACATATTATTTTCTGGAGTATACCTACATGTACAGTGTATTTTCCCTAAGTGACATATTCGCAGCATGTGGACTTTTCTTAAATGTCAATTTTCACTTTTTCCAGCCATCATTACAAATTCTCCAAGACCGACTGTTCAAGGCGTTTGGACAGAACATCTCTGGCCTCCAGGCTCCTGCCTTCCCGTTCCCCAAAATGAACATCCTGCCCGAAAGCAGCCAACCCCAGCACGTCGCCCCAGTCCAGCAGCAGGTGGGACAGCAGCACGCGGGACAGCAACAAGTGGGACAGCAGCACGTGGGAAAGCAGCATGGAACCGCGTATCAGACGCAGGCCCGCAGCAACTTCCAGACGACAACCACAGCAAGCAACATGTACAACCAGACCCAGTTCCCCGGACAGTACGCCGCGGTCAATGGACCCACCAACACGCAGACCACTTTCACACCACAGCCAGCCGTCAGCGCTGCAGCAGGGCCAGTCTCTAAAGGTATGTTCAAGGCTGTGCTTTCAAGTATATTTCAAGTGGTTTGTCTTCAAGTATAATGCCAAGCGGCTTGTTTACAAGTATCTGTCAAATGGTATGTTCAAGTGGCTGTATTTTCAAGTATATATGAAAATTGTTGTATGTCCATGTATCTTCAAACATGTTCAGATAGATGTATGTTCAAATGTCCGTAGGTTCAATTGTCCACAGTTTCAAGTATATGAACATTGTTGTACAAGTATCTTCAGGTGTGTTCAAGTAGCTGTATGGCCTAGTAGCTGCATTTTCAAATGTCTATATACAAGTTGTTCAATTGTCTATGTTTAAGTAGCTGTGTGATCAAGTACCTATTTCATCAGTAGCCGTATGATTTGTTCAAACAACTATTTTCAAATAGTTTATATAATTGGACAAGATGGACATTACTTAGTTATTCGGTTCCGTCGGGCCCACGACGAAGCCCAGGGATTTCAATTTATACATATATATCATATATTTTCAAATAGCTATGTTTATTCTGTAAGGTACCGATTTCCTTGATAAGTACACATTTCTGATGATTTTATGTTGTTTCGTCACTTGTAACACGTGTGTGTCGTCACTTGTAACGTGTGTGTGTCATCACTTGTAACACGTGTGTGTGTCGTCACTTGTAACACGTGTGTGTGTCGTCACTTGTAACACGTGTGTGTCGTCACTTGTAACGTGTGTGTGTGTCGTCACTTGTAACGTGTGTGTCGTCACTTGTAACATGTGTGTGTCGTCACTTGTAACGTGTGTGTCGTCACTTGTAACGTGTGTGTGTCGTCACTTGTAACGTGTGTGTGTCGTCACTTGTAACGTGTGTGTGTCGTCACTTGTAACACGTTTGTGTCGTCACTTGTAACGTGTGTGTGTGTCGTCACTTGTAACGTGTGTGTGTCGTCACTTGTAACACGTGTGTGTGTCGTCACTTGTAACACGTGTGTGTGGATGTATGCTGCAGGGCCCCTGTCTCACAAGTACCCGTCCTACCCGCAATCTTCCGGTGCTTACGGCATGGACTACGCCCAGCCTAACTACATGCAGCCCAGCTACCAGCCTAGTCACAACCTGAACCAGCCAGGCTTCAGCCAGTATGTACCACCAGTACCAGTGTTGTAACAAAGGATACAGCAGTCGTGTCTCACTGGCAGTAGTTAATACGCGCCTTATGTTCAGTTCAGTTCGCTATATAAAACTGAATAGTACACATTGATTATGCTGACAATTACAATTACCAGTTTTTATGAATAGAGATATGTTGTTGTTGTTATTATTATTATTATTATTATTATTATTATTATTATTTGTTTGAAGGACTCAGTACGGAGCTGCTGCCTCCCAGCCAACTTCATCAGCACAGACTAACTTCTACAACCCCACATCTGCTCCAGGTATATTGTCTACCATCCACAGCTACTTTATCATCAGCTATGTCTGTTATTTGATCATAAAAAGCACAGATAGAAAACACAAACTTGATTAAAAGAAGAAAGCCTGATATCCAGAATTGAACATTTTCCATTCCTCATTCCACTTGAATGGTGTTTTAGTTATAAATAGATTCATTGACAATTTTTGGTTATTGACTGTTGCCAGATCAACCCTTTAAGTCTTTGTCCTAGAAATTGGAAGCTAAACAAATATTTTGTCATTTCCACTCTTAAGTAGTTGTTTTTCTCACATTTAGTGAAACTGTGCATGTAATTGTAGGTGTTCCGTACACACCAGCCAGGGAGACAAATGTGTCCACCCCAAACCTCCCAGCTTACCAGGATGTGAAATCTGACACTGCATGGAATGATCCTCCCATTCTGTCGTCGAAGAAAACTCAGGTGTGTTTTTGTAAGGTTAATAGTAATTTCTCCGTAGTAGACAAACTGCCGAGTCCATCCTTCCAATGTGTGCAGACTTGTGCTGTGCTGTAGACTGGAAGTCAGGGGTCCGTTGCACGAAGCTCTTGTAGCGCTACAATAGTTGTAACTGGGCTCCCGCCACAATAGAAAGCGTTGACGTTACAATAGTTGTAGCCTACAAGAGCGTTGTGCAACGGGGTCCAGCACAGTAGTAGACCATCAGACTTGGAAGAGAAAGGTCCCGAGGTTGAAATTACCCGCAGACTTTGGCCTGAGATACAAAATGTACTTGAGTACAAGCTCATGCTCAACTCGAGGTTTTGTTCACAAGTCTTCATATATTATTTTAGCTTCAGCATCAAAACGTACTCAAAAGGTTACATTATTTCGGTCCCTGGTGTCAATATCCACAGCGATTAACTTTCTGATGTGATCGTGGTATGATGGGGTCTCTGTAACATCGCAGTAGGCTTATCACTCTTGGTTCATCAATACGAGATGGTGGTCACAGGTTGACTGTAACACACAGTGCTACAGATGTTGCAGCTTTGATTTGAGGGACATATTCTAGAAAACAACTCTAAAACCAAGTTCATACAACAATAAGATTTTATTCATCACTCAACATAATGTGGCACTAGTTAAATTAATACGGCATGCAGAATGTTTTTCAAGCCTAATTCTGCCCACAAAACAAAGCGGCTAATCAAGTGTTGCTCTTGTCCCGCTGACCACAGAGTGCCCACTACGACCCCCAGTCTGCCATCACGTCGCCGCTGTACGGAGGCCCCGCCGGTACCGAGCAGTCCCCGCCCGGAGCCCCCACCAACTACAACCTGTACAACCCCCAGGAGTACCAGCCCCCACCCCAGGTGAGACCAGAGCGGACGGTCACCACTGGGCCCAGCTTCACGAAGGGTCGTACTGTCGTCTGGGCGTATGTCATGTCTTTACTGTACAGGCATGGCAATTTTTCATGGAAATCCGATGACTTGGTTTTAACTGTAATCACTATTGTCTGTTGCCATGCCTGGCTAGAGCAGGAAATGACGTAACCCTTGGTTGTGCTGTAGTTCTGACAAGTCAGGGCAGGCATACACCTTGGTCTTAATACAGCAGAAAATGACATGCCTCAATTTCTCTTCGGACTGCTGGTACGATCCTTTTCGTAAAATGCGAGGCTGGTTTCTGAACTTTCTACTTCTTTAAATTCAAGTTGGTTTTTGTGATATATTTGTTATCTACTTTATGCATTGTTATCCCAATGTGTGAAACACACAAGTGGTTTTTGAGATCATGTTTAAGTTGTATGTTAAAATCACTTCAAACAGATACTTTTTTCGTATTTGATTTTAAGGAGCAGTTTGTTGAAATCAATATTATTAACAATACATCTGCATGGTGTTTGAGTCCCATGTGTAACAGTCGATGTCAATGCATTTGCACCATTCATTAAATTACTAACAGTTTGAAGATAACATTAATCCAGCATGTTTATGCCTTATCACTTTTCCATTAATTTATTATTTTTAATACTGAGGCTTTTATGTTACTAGTACAATGGTTTAAAAGGATACTATTGGTATTTTTTCTTTTACATTTACTTTTATCTTTTATATACTTTCAAAATGATATACTTGTGTAAATTACAACTGCTGAATTTTGCATTCAAATGATGCATTGGGCGAGATACAGAAGTTTGTTTTTCAATAACCATAATTGACAGAGTAGTTGACAGTTTGCATGCTATTGTTCATCATGTATAACCTGCGGGATACTATTCCAATTTATTTGTAGCCAGTAGACTGTCATCAATGTTCACGAAAGATAATCCCAAATGTGCGCTTTTAGACCAAATCATACTGTGAGTTAAAATCATGTTCAGGGAGGCCGGCATCAATGTTTGAGAAGATGCATTTCCGACACAATCATGATAGGATGCGCTGTCTGTACCACAGCAATGCAGATATCATCCTTGGTCTTGTCAGTACCAGCCAGTGCTCGCAGGTATACTGCAACACTCGGCGCTAAAACTGACAAGCCGTGATATAAGTGAAGGAATATTGAGACCTGCTCTCAACACCAATATCAAAACAAAAAAATAACAAAATATTTAATTAAAACTGAGAGAGAAAACCTTCCACTTTACTTTATGGTAGCTTATGGTATCTCCAACATAGTGTTGTGCAACAGTCGTTCTGTCAAGCAAATATTCCTGCACTTCATCAACATCAGCATTTATTGGCACACCTCCAACGGATACGATTGTGAAGTGGCCCACGGGTACTATTAAACGAAAGAGGAACAGTGTCCCATAGGTTACACACAATGACAGTAAATATGACTTGTTGTTTTTCATTGACTCACATGTTCTTTCCCCTACTTCATTCTCCCAGCAACACTATTCTACTGCCTCCCCCAACATGCCCTCCCAGGCTCCCCAGCAGCCCAAGGTGAGACCTATAGCAGCATTGGGCCTGGTCAGAGGTCATGTGTTCACACCTATGCGTTAAATTTAAAGGCATAGTCACAGATAATTGATATAATTGATTGCTGTAGAGCAACAAAAATGTTTGGTAGTATGAAAGTGATGATATATGCATATGTTGTTTCTAGCTCAAATTTTGTGTTAAGTAATCGTTGAAATATGTGATTTTATGCCTTTAATCATTAACGAAGATTTCTATTTTAGATAGGTTTTGAAATTACTAATTCATTTCTTTTCTCTTGCGTTTTACTAATTGACATAACCGTACCTGATTATATGCTGTTGAAAGTGAAAGAGTAGTATAACAGCATGTGCACAGTAGTTATATGTATTAAATAGCCAATATATTGAAACTCATTCATTACATGCTGCATGGGCATGTGAAAACACCACCTACAAAGACAATAATTAATGAACAATTGAGCAGGAAAATATACTTTGTTCTCAATTCTTTTAAAGAATACATGTATTATGTCTTTAACAAATGTGAAAATCCACAAAGGATAAATTGTAATGGGGGGGGCGGATTCATCTGTTTGTCCTGCAGCCCCCTAAGCCAGCACCGGTGGAGGTGAAGAAGGTGCCTAAGGGGCCCCTGCCGTCCGAGCATAAGGTCCTCCAGGACATCTTCGACAGTCTAGTCAAAAACTGTAGTCAGGCTGCCACGAGTGCCGTAAGTTGTTTCAACATCATCACACGCACTTAGACTAGACTATTGGAATGTGCCATTTGTATTCTGGAACTTCTGCACATTAGGGTTTACAAAGCAAAATATCTCCCCAATAAATATATTTACATTAGTTGGAATTCACAGTCTAACTCGTGTGTCGCCTCAGAGACCATTGCAGACTTCAATGCCAGTCTCGGGGATATATTTACATGGCACACCTGATTTGGAAAATCTATTCATATCGCGATTATCCGCTTATGTACATACAGATACAAATCTACAAATACTTCCTGTGTATCTAGTTTTCGCCTTCATGTACATATTTCTCAAGTGAATCTGATTCATTCTGGATTGTGATTCCGGTACAAAAGGAAAAGGTGGTAAATTGAACATCCCTTCCATGTGTTTTCGAGTGGCATCTGTGAAATAGGATTTTGTTAATGATGTTGTGTTGTTTGCAGCAAATGAAGCGGAAACTGGAGGATGTTGCCAGGAAACTGGAGCTGCTGTACGACCGACTCCGCGAAGCCACGGTGAGTAGTGGTCTTAGTAGGCTGTGGTGTCAGTAGGCTGTGGTTTGTCTGTAGGATGTGGTGTCAGTAGGCTGTGGTGTGTCAGTAGACTGCGGTCTTAGTAGGCTGTGGTGTGTCAGTAGACTGCGGTCTTAGTAGGCTGTGGTGTGTCTGTAGGCTGTGGTCTTAGTAGGCTGTGGTGTGTCAGTAGGCTGTGGTCTTAGTAGGCTGTGTTCTTAGTAGGCTGTGTTCTTAGTAGGATGTGGTGTGTCTGTAGGCTGTGGTGTGTCAGTAGGCTGTGGTGTCAGTAGGCTGTGGTGTCAGTAGGCTGTGGTGTGTCTGTAGTGTGTCTGTAGGCTGTGGTCTTAGTAGGCTATGGTGTGTCTGTAGGCTGTGGTCTTAGTAGGCTGTGGTGTCAGTAGGCTGTAGTGTGTCTGTAGTGTCAGTAGGCTGTGATGTTAGTAGGCTGTAACGTGTCAGTAGGCTGTGGTCTTAGTAGGCTGTGATGTTAGTATGCTGTGGTCGTAGTGGACTGGTGTGTCAGTAGGCTGTTGTGCATCTGTAGTGTGTCTGTAGGCTGTAGTCTTAGGCTGTGGTGTGTCTGTAGGCTGTGGTCTTAGTAGGCTGTGGTGTGTAAGTAGGCTGTTGTGTGTCTGTAGTGTGTCTGTAGGCTGTGGTCTTAGGCTGTGGCGTCAGTAGGCTCTGGTGTGTCTGTAGGCTGTCTGTAGACTGTAGTGTTTATAGGCTGTGGTGGTGTCAGTAGTGCTGTGACTGTAGTGTTTATAGGCTGTGGTGGTGTCAGTAGGCTGTAGTGGTGTGTCTGTAGGCTGTGGTGGTGTCAGTAGGCTGTAGTGGTGTGTCTGTAGACTGTAGTGTTTATAGGCTGTAGTGGTGTGTCTGTAGGCTGAAGTGTCAGTAGGCTGTGGTGGTGTCAGTAGGGCGCGACTGTTGTATTGACATGGCGAGTGATGGTGACTACTTGCTGTTTCAGCTGTCCGATAACGTGACCCTGGGCCTACACCAGATCATTCAGGCTATCCAGCAGTACGACTACAACACGTGTCTGGGCCTGTACACTCAGATGGTATCGCAGGGCAACTTCTCCGAGATCAGCAACTTCATGCCCGGCATCAAGGTGCTGCTTCAGTCCGCGGCCCAGCTGCAGGTGTACGTGCAGGCGCAGTGATGACCACGGGACTGCAGTCATGACCGAGTGATGACAATACTGAAGGGAATACTTCTCTTCGTCCTACTGTTGCAGTTCAGAGGAAAATAATAGGCTACGCGTGTACCTCTGTCTGTAATGGAATACAGTAGGCTACATGTGTATTTTCTGTCTATGTAGCAGAATTAAGTTAGTGGTAATGTGTATCTTCTGCATTGCCAAGCATGTATTTAAAGCTAGCAGGCATAATACAGGGGTAGTATCCTATAAACAGCTTAAGACTTAAGTCAGCAAAACACTAACTTTAGGACACATTTTGACCATGTTTTCTATATTGGATTAGTCTGAAGTTTTAGACATAGATTTGATAAAGTCTAAGCCAAATACAGAAAACGTGTTTAAAATAGGAATGATAACTAAGGTTGTTGTATTTGGCTGACCTAACCCTCTCTCTGCTAGATTAGACACAGACACTGCTCTTTAGGGCATCTCCAGTTGCCTGCAGTAGGGAGAGGGTTAATTAAGTCAAATTAAAATAACAAGCTGTATATATCATACCGCCCCAGATCAATAGACACTACTTCACGATTGTTTGTCAATAACCACAATGTCATGTGGTACTCTAATAGCCGTATATTGGAAACATCTGTGCAAGGATTTCATTGTAATCGGTGCCATAGAGAAAGAATGGTACCAGGACCTGGTTCTACAAAACAATGGTAGCGCTACTAGTGGTAAAACCATGTTAACATATACACGATTTATCACTTTTGTAGCCCTATGATAGTTCTGTGAAAGATATTGCTATGAATATATAATGAGGTTTTACTAGAATGTGTAATATTAATGTACAGATAGTAATCATTGTATAGGATTGTTTCGTTGTTTGTGTACATAGTATACATACCAGACACTGTGACTGACCGGATCTGAGGAGGTCCCCAAATTATTCTGAGACATGATCTGTGACGATTTGGCCGACTAATTTTCTTATCAAATTTCATGTATTGAATTATTTATTGAAATATTGGCTTTGAATGATAGAAAGGAATATTGAATGTAAATTTCCAACCTGACAAACTTAATGCAATATTATATTATATATAATATATGTTCTATCTTTGAACAACATTAAATTGTTTGCATCTAAAGGTAGTTGGAATAGTGTATACAAGATGAGACAAACTATATTGGTAGCTTTTGTTTACATAAATTTGAATATGTATGTCCAATGCAAAACTTTGTCATGTAATACATGTGTATGCAGAATATTAATCGTCATTTTTCTTTAAGGAATCATCTTATCTTAAAATATATTGTTTCTGAAGTTTTGATTTCTGGTGATCTAATAGCAATCAAATAGTCTTGAAGTTGGATGGTGGCAAACAATATTGGTAAAAAAGTAACTATTAATAGCAAACCTGTGCCATTTAAGATTTATTTTGTGTATGCATGATATATTTTGTTTGTGTGCGCTAAGTTAAATATGTATGTTTTTTGTTTTTTTAAAAATCTTTTCTCGTAGAAGAATCTTCCATATACATCCCATTGTAAATTAGTATTGATGATTGTCAGGAATGGTCAGGTCTAGACAAGGAAGCAGATTAGAGTCCATTTCATTGTTTCAAGTAAAGTTATGGATGCATTTTATTCACATAATGGAGATTAAATTGGAGATCTTCATCGAATAATATAAATATAACTAGAACAACCTCTAAAGGTATACGAAATACAAATATTGTAAACTTCAGTCGGGTAGCAAGATATTTGGTTTGGTTTTAGTTTGAAGTAGTTCTTTTTTATATGATTATTTGTGTATATGTTACTGTAAATTATCTCTACTGCTATGTGTGTTGTGAATGCTGCAAGACTGTATATTGATATAGCAAGGCTATCTGGTCGCTTGGCTCTGTCCATGCATTATGGTGCCCGTGATTAACGATTACTTCACACATCAATCTGGCGTGATGGAAATACTCGGTATCGTTGTGTAATACTCGCAAGCAGAACAAGCCGTTCTAACAGTCTTGTAAGTTAGGTTTTACTCTTTGCAGCATATACTTTCATCTTAGTTTTGTTTAATTGGTCACAATAGAGAAATCCTGCATTATTTCTTCATGAATGGTAAGAACTTCTTCATCGTCGCCTATGGGTGAGATATTCCCGCTGCGACGTAAAGCAATAATTCATTCATTCTCTTTCCTTTAAGTATCTTTAGCAGGTATAAGAATTTCATCTTTAAGAAGGAAAAAAAAACATTCTGGCCCAGAAGTCTGCTTAACCCTTGTAATGTATGGATGGAAGATACCCACTGTGATGTTAAACAATAATTTACTCACTCAACTGCTTCAACAATTTAACATTGTGATGCCCCTATTATTATTATTATTATCTTCCTTTTGTGACACCCTTTATCTATCATTTGTATCTTTATGGCATCCCTATCATTATGTCTTTTTGTGGTATCCCTATCATGTCTTTTTGTGATGCCCCTATCATGATAATCTTTTTGTGACACACCTATTGGTTATCAGCTACAGTATTCCTTCAGGGGATAGCCTGAACATTCTCAACCCTGTTAAAATGTCACTGCACTTTTATATCTGAGCATTTTTGATTTCACATGTACTGGTCATTAAACACTTTTAAATGTCTACAATTTGTTAAAACCAATATGTTCATTGCTGATGTGATACATACTGAACACTAAATATTGTTTTTTGTTTCTTTGTAAAGTCATTCAATGTTATTCTATTATGTTGTTGCATGATATTGTTATTTAAAATGCCCACATGAAAATATAGCCTATACATTATCTCTATATCACACATGTCCTATTGTAAAAAGAAACATTGTCTTCAAATAAACCATTGCTTGCAAGTACAGTTGTTTAGTTGCAATAACAAATGTTTAGTTGAGAATACATTACTGAATACATTATTGAAGAAGAGAAATATTTGTCAGAGGTGGAATTTTGTTGTTCTCGTGCGACACCAGCAACTTCCAACAAACACACCACAACAAACACCAGCAACTTCAACAAATGTAGAGTAATTAGTAAAATTCAGAATATTCTCATGACCACATAATTATGCTACAGCAAATCGATGTCTTTTCTCAATGAAAGGAAAAAATGCATCCAGTTTAACAGTTTAAGTGAGCTGCAACTAAAAGTACAAAATGAGATTACAAGATGTTTTAATAAGCCTTGTATTACAACAAAAATCTTCATCAATGAAAGATTACTTGGGCAATTAAGACAAAATTGCCTTGCATGATTGTTAGATGATCAGCTGGAGGGACTCGAAAGTAGGAGAGTGGTATGACAACATGGTGACAATTATAGGTATTAATAAGACACAAGATTGTCACTACAATACTCAACAACATGTACATAGGAAAAGGTCTGGAAATCGCCACAACATGAACACAAATTCCCAAAGGCAAGGAGATGGACTGTTCTGAACGAGATAGACTGTTCTGAACTACTAGTACACGACAAAACCTCTATTTCTTGGGTCTAAAGTACACACTTTTTGTCAGCATTGATGTAATGCATGGAATCTGCTTCTTCCTGTTCATGGATTCCTTGCCTGTGTTCTTGGACTCAAACTCGTAGGCCACGATTTTGTTGACTAGCGTCATCATGGTCATAATCTCCAGTGTGGTGCCGTATTTCTCCAGCACTCTGCATAGAGCTTGCATGAACCATGAACCCTCCACATTATTCCTCCATGCGTAGTAGCCTGCAGAAATGGACGAGACAAAATAATGTATGCACCGGGTTACTTTCATGGCACACAACAAACAAAAGAATAGTCAACGGAAAAAGTCTTTAGAAAAACATTTTGTGTGAAGTTTACAATAGTATCTAAAATGAACCCTAGGCCCATTTTCCATCTTATGATAAACTTGGCCCTTTGCTTTTGTTACGACTCTTTGTAGTCGCAAGTCAGTGCTAAGACTGAACCATTAACAAACATAGGGCAGTTGTAAAGACATCCCAAGATTTGAAATTGTAACGTAACTTATACCCCTCTTCCGGTTTCGTTGCCATGGTTTCTTTTGTTCTAAGTGTACTTGTATCGGGTGGCCAAAAAAAAACGTCCCGAACTTTAAGGGTTAATAATTTTGTAACTAAACATGATATTACTATGAAACTTAACACACGTGACAAATATGATGTTATTAACATATTCTAAATCTGGTAATTAAAAACAGAAGTCAAAAACTGTAATGGCAGAGTTCAAAAAGCTGCATAATTACTTTGAATTTG
>JAULBP010022638.1:0-13736 GCA_032355345.1 Lepetodrilus pustulosus
GATTTCTCTCTTACAATCGTGTTTGGCGGAAGCTTGCAGTGGTAACCGATCTCACAATCATTACTGATTATGGAATCGGTTCCGATCGTGCAAAAATTTTCCATCACAACACTTCTCTCGATTCGGCAATTTCTTCCGATATGGGAATCTCTCCTAATCTTGCAATTATCCCCGATAACGGCATTTTCCCCGATAACGGAATTTTCACCGATCCAGACATTATCACCGATCACGGAATTTTCACCGATCTCAATTCTGTATCTTTCCGCAGATACTCGTAATTCTGTAAGAGTATCCCACTCAAATTTATCTCCACCTAAATAAATTTTTTTCATGCTTCCTCCACCTCTAAACCTCCTTTATACTAATATTATAATATAAAAACATCAAAAAATCAACTAAAAAACTAATTTATTTTTTAATTACCCATTAACCAATCTTTTCTTTGTTGTGCGTCATTACCAAAAACTACTTGAAATATATTTTTAGCGTCTTCTGCTGAAAAAATTTCTTTGATTGGGTCTATTATCATCTTCTTATACTCGACTTCTTCCAAACCGCCGAGTCCCTTATTATATGTTATTTTATAGTCACTGAGATCTTGATCTGAAAAATCTTTTAAATTATAAAACCTTTTAATATTACCAGCCTTTTTAGCTATTACAATCGGACTTAAATATCTTTCAATAATCTGCATTTCAAATAATTCCGGCCAATACTTATAAAAAAAATTTAAAAGCAATGCGGTTATAGACATGCCGTCCTCATCAGCGTCAGTTAATACAACTATTTTTCCGTATCTCAAATCTTCTAAATTAGCCTTCAAATCCATCCTCAGCCCAATAGCAGCCATGATATCCTTCAACTCTTTATTTTCCAAGACTGTTTTTGCTTTAACATCATGTACATTTAATATTTTACCTCTTAAAGGTAAGACGGCGTGTTTTGATATATCCCTAATCTTAATCATTTGCCCTGCCGCAGAATCACCTTCTGTGATAAATAAAATACATTCTTCTCTGTTATTGTTATTTGCATCAATTAATTTCGGAATTTTAGCCCTCATTAATTTTTTAGATGTTTTTCTTATTTGTTCTTTTTCTTGAACTTTATTTTTTAACTCATAAAAATCCAAAATAGGTTTTACAATAAAATCTGCTTTTAAAATTTTCTTAAAAAATGTCTCTGGTATTTGTAAATAATCAGATATTTCTTTGGGTGTATTAACAACCCTCTCTTTAGTTTGTGAATCAAATTTTAAGTTGGGAATATTTTTAACGGCCAATACAACCATAAGATTATTTTTAATGTCTGAAATTCTCGCTTTAAACCCCGTTCTTTTTGATATCATATCTGATAATTTACTTAAAACCGGAGCCAAAGCAAAATCAACATGCGATCCATCTCTTATGGTTTCAATACCATTAGCAAAAGAAATGTTGGCTTCTTCTAAATTTGAAAGTACCGCTATTTTGAAATGTTTGTTTTCATGACAGATATATTCCCTATCTATCATATTCAAATAAGTTTTGAAATGTCCGGTCTTAACCTTTTTCCCATTTAAAACAAATTTAATAAAAGGAAATAACATCGCTAAATCACCTATTCTTTTTTCAAAAAACTTAAAATAAATGTCTGTGTTTGAAACATTAAAATAGTTGTTGTCAACAACAAATCTTATTCTTGTCCCACTTGTTTTATTTTCGGTGTTTGTGTATTTGCTCATATGACTTGAAAGATTATCTTTACATTTCAATAATAACTGTTCATTATTGGTGTTTCGTGTACGCATTTCAAATTTCTTTGAAAATATATTTGTTAAAGAAACTCCAACCCCAAATCTCCCAATAGTTCCTGTACTATTTTCTTTAAAATTACTTCCAGCTTTTAATTTAATAAAGGCTAGGGCTGCCTTATATTCCCTATAATTCTCATCATATTCCATCGTAAGACCACGGCCATTATCTTCAACAACAATCCAATTTTCATCTAATTTAATTTTTATTACATTAGCAAATTTATAAGATGTTTTAATTGCCTCATCAATTGAATTTGTTATGACCTCATCAAATAACTTCAAAATAGCGGGAATATATTTGACTTCTTTAAAGACCAATTTATTATCTTCTATAATCCACTTATGTTTTGTTATTTCGGTTATTTGTCCTACATACATCTCAGGTCTTTTTAACACGTGTTCCTTCGAACTTAAAATTTGAATATCATCAACTTTCATTAAACCTCCTAAATAATGGTAAAGGTATATGCGGTGATTTTAAGGGTTCAAACAACCCACCAAGATTTTTCGACGTATTGTCTCCTTCCGCCATGAAGTGTTTCTTGGCTCTTTTACTCCCTGCATATTGGGACGGTTGGCAACCATTTTCATTCACCTTTACTTTATTATTTATATTTTTAAAATAAAAATCAATCATTTATATTTTTCCTAAAAAAAAAGACATCACATAATTATCTTTTTTAAATACCTTACCTTTATAAATCTCATTAAATGTTTGTTCAACTTCAAAATCTAATTGTCTTAAAAGGCCTTTTAATTTAGCGGCATTATATAACTCTTCTCTTTCCTCAGAGATTTTCTTAACCCAACAATATTGATTATT
This sequence comes from Lepetodrilus pustulosus, assembly GCA_032355345.1. Taxonomy (NCBI): domain Eukaryota; kingdom Metazoa; phylum Mollusca; class Gastropoda; order Lepetellida; family Lepetodrilidae; genus Lepetodrilus; species Lepetodrilus pustulosus. Next base: position 2,622 of record JAULBP010022638.1, read on the forward strand.
CATATACCTAAAACCTCCTTTCTAAATTTCACAGTCGATTCAGCCATAATCGGCTCTAATTCAATGTTATTATTTTTTAAATTAAAGACTATATAAGGTCTGACATTCTTAAATAAATTCTTCCAGACAACATAAGACAAGTGTTTATGATATATAACTTTTTTCATATATTTTGACAATGCCCTTCCGACTATCTCTATGTTCTTATCACTGCTTGGCTGATCAATATTCATTAAAAAGGTTTCTACTATTTCATACAGACTTAATGTTGGGTTATTTTCTAATATCTCAAAGCATTTTTTTGAAACCCACGTACCAAAATTATATAAAAATGTCGTTTTTTTTATGGATTTTTTCATGTTGCCTTCTTTTATGTAGGCAACTATACAATTATCTTTGTAATCATATATAGTATTTTCTAAATACGGTAATAGTTGTGACTTAGACACACAATAATAATCACATATGAAAATTATGGCATTGTGTAGGTGCATACCATCTTCTAATAACAGAGTTTCGACTAACTCTTTGACAACAACCATTTTCTCTTGCTTTGTAAACTTATCTGATTTTAAAACATTCATTTGACCTCCGATAAGTCTTTTTTCCATTCTGTAACAGCATCAGTTTTATGTAAATACACTAACCGATTATTAATTTTTTCTTCTTCTTCTAATTGCTTTTTTAATTCTAATTGGGTTAATCTATATATAGGTAATTCAATTATTTTTTGAGCATATTTAAATCCTTTTTTATTAAGAAACCCAATCAAATCTACTTTAGCTATTTTAGATAAAATAATTTTTTTGCTTTCAACTAACGCAATGAATTGTTTGATTTCATTTATAAAACCAATTTTATCTTTTAAATCACTAATTTCGTTTTCAATACGCTCCTTATACTTTTTTGTTCTGTACTTTATAAAATGATATATAAGCTCTAAAGGTTCATCGAATATTTTTAACTCACCTTCTTCTGATATAACAACAAGATTTTCTGTGAATTTAGTTTGTAACTTTAAAACGTTTATAGCATGCTCTTGTGAAATTTCATTTAAAAATTGAATTTGAAAACTAAAGGTATCAGATGAAAAATCCTCATAATTCTTAATTTTTTTGTTTTCAATTAATTTTTCAAGAATTGTGATGAATCTCTCTCTGTCATATCCAATAGGCAATTCTGAAATTTCCCACCAATTTTTTTTAAGATGTTTGATAACTCCTTGGGTAACCCAAGAATTTTCTTCTTTGAAAATCTTACCATTGAACCCCTTAAAATAAGGATATAATAATTTTTTATCAGGGGGTTTTTTATCCATTAATTGTAAAATAACCTTTTTTAAATTATCTGGATTTCTTGGTAATATGTTAGTTGAAAACCCAACGGCAATCCCTCTTATACCGTTGACAAGCACCCATGGTATTATAGGTAAATAATTCAGTGGTTCGGGGTTCTCTGGATCTAAAGAATTGGCTAAAATATTAAAGTCTTTAAAAAACCCAAGAAATTGTGGGTTTATTTTAACTGATGTGTACCTACCGGCAGCACACTCAGTAATTAATCTATTACCAAAATTTCCCTTTCCCTTAAATATACCGATATTATTCGACCCAGTGAAACCCTGTGTCATTAAATTGATCGCCGATGCCAGAGAGGCATCCCCATGATGATATCCGCTCTCAGCCATGGTATAACCGACTAATGCAGCGGTTTTTAAATGACTTGTTTTACAGTGTTTTAAAGCCGTGAATAACAGCTTCCTTTGTGATGGTTTGAGACCATCTATGATATTGGGAATTGCTCTGTTGTATAAAACATACTTGGAGTATGTTTTATACTCTGTGTTAATAAAAGACTTAATGCTTCTATTCATTAAACCTCCTTTATAAAATATTATAATATAAAAATATAAAAAATCAAGTCTTTTTCATGTTTTTTATTTTTTTATCTATAACGGCAAGGTCTTTATATATATCTTTAAATAACCAAACACCGAAATAAAAAGAAACCACAACAAAACCTCTGAAAATATAAGATATCCAATAAAATGAATTACTTATAAACAAATATGAGAGACAAAGCGATGTTAAAATAAAAATAAATCTTTTCCAATGTGTTTTTACGTAAAACCATGTCTTATAAAAAAATGTGGATTTAAAAATAGATATTAACGCTGTTATTGTAATTAAAACAATTGTATATAATACCAACCATAATATTTTCATTTAACCCTCCAATAAATTTTCTTTGAGTTTTATTTGATTAAAGGCATACCAATCTGAAGTGTGTTTTGTTTGAACCATATATTTGTTATCTTTAATCTTCCTGATTATACCCTCGCAATTTAAATCTGTTAGAACTCTTGTACCGACTTTTAATTTCTCCATTTTTTCCATTCACATCTCCTTTGCTAACACGCACCCCAACCACAATCCTTACATATTTTGCAGCCGGATTGAAATACCATTTGCCCTTTACAAACCAAACATCTTTCATTCTTTATGCCTGTACCGTCTTTTATATATTTACTCAATAACTTTCTCAATTGAAAAATTATTGAAGTGACCACTACTTTTTGTTCTTCAAGAACACCAACTATTTTTATAATCTTAATATTATGTCTCAAACAAAACCCAATGGCCCTAGCTATTTTTGTAATATTATTTTTTCTCTTTAGTTTTTCGTTAAATATGTCTATGTGTTTTTCATAAACCCCCTCATTCTTAGCTAATTGAACTAAGTCATCAACAGCCTTTTCTGTAATCGTTGTTGGCTCGGTTGAATTCGTAGTGATAAAAATCGCAAAAGGTTTAGTTAGAGCCTTATCAGCGAAGACCATCGATATATGCCATTTTTTACCTTCAGCCTTTATTTTTATCTGTTTAGCATAGGCTTCATCGGGTATTTTTGTATTGCTCGGTATGACTTTATCTCCTGCCGAAGCAAATAAAATCTCCAATGATGATTTTTTAATTTCATTTTTATTTACCTTTTTACCGCCATTATTATCAAGAACCGTGGCCATTGTTCCCTGACGATATGTAGTTATACCCTTTCCGCCTTCTTCCCATACCCTATAATAAAGGTCTTTAAATTCATTGAATGGATAATCCTTAGGTAAATTAACTGTCTTAGAAACACTTTGATCAATATTTTTTGCTACAGCCAGATGCATATCTAAATGCTCGGAAACCGATAAATCTTGACTACCAACTAAGAAATGTTGTTTTTCATCTGTTGTAACACCACAATTTGCATAACCATAATCAACAACTTTTTCTTTTTTTGTCAGACCCCTATTTTTATCGATTTTATAATTCCCACATTTTGAAAGTAAAATTGTTTCGTTACCTTCCTTTGTAAATTTAAAATTTTTGGTCTCATGCCATTCTCCGATATGTGTGTTAGGAAGAACATCTGGATAAGGGAAACCTCTTTTATCTTCTAAAATAAACCATCTATTATACTCCATATTAAAAACAGGCTCATGACCACCACTAACAACACCACAATAAATACTTGTATTGCCATTAGGAGCCAGTGCATTTAAAGCAGAGTTTCTAAGTCCATATGTCTTTATCAAATCAATTGTTTCTTTATCAAATATATTTTCATCAATAGCATATTTAATAAAACCCCCGTCCATTAATTTAACATCCCACAAAGGAAAACACCCCTTCTCACGTGCAATTTTGGTAGATGCCTTATAGGATTCATTCGAAAAGAATTTCGTTAGTTTAGTAAGTAAATCAACGGCTTCTTGAGAACCATATTTTATATGTAGTATAAATAAAGCCGATGCAAATCCCATAAAACCTAAACCGATTTTTCTTCTTTGTCTAGACGCTCTCTCATACATGGCAACAGGGAAACTTGATATATCCAACACATTATCCAGTCCTCTAATCATTATGTAAATGTGCTGACTAAGTAAGTACCAATCAAAATCATTTTTCTCAGCATTGATAAATTTAGTTAAGTTGATGCTCCCTAAATCACAGACATCACCTCCGACTTTATTACTGCCTTCTTCCGTTATTTTTGAAGCCGTTGGAATTTCCCCACAAGGGTTGGTTGATCTTATAACATCACCAATCATAAATAAATTATTTTTAGCATTCATTCTATCCAAAAAGATCACTCCTGGCTCATTACGACCATACGTACTACTCATAATAAGATCCCAAAGATCCCTCGCCTTTATTTTTTTATATTTAATAATTGGATATCCTTTGTCCTTCCAAACACTTAAATCTCCGTCCCATTCATTTGCGTATTTTTCATGTTTAATATCTGGAAAAACAAGATCCCACATTTCATTGGCCTTTAAAGCCAGCATAAATTCGTCACTTACACCGACACTTAAATTAAATTTGGACAATCTATTTGCGATTTGTTTCGCCGTTATAAACTCTTCGATATCAGGATGCCATATATCTAAAACCCCCATCATAGCTCCTTTACGAGAAGCCACCTTTTTTCTTTTACCTTGATAACCAGTAGAAATGACATCAGCTGTAATAATAGCAGAGATCTGATCAAATAATTCCATAAACTTTACTGCTCCTGGAGTTTGAGTGCCAGTGCCTTTGATAACCGTTCCTTTAGGTCTTATATAGGAAAAATTTCCTCCCCATCCCCCCTCAGATTGTAGGGTCTTAGCAACTAACCACATATCGGACATAATACCATCAAGAGAATCCAAATCTCTGACATTATACCCCTGAGCCCCAAAACAATTTATTAGGGTTGTATTAACATCGTCTCTACCAGCATTAGCCATAATTCTTCCACCAAAAGAAACCTTAAAATCCTTTAAAGCATGGAAAAACATCTTTGACCAATAATTGAAATCTTCTTCTTCTGAAGACAATGCGTTGGCAATACGACACCAAAATTCTAATATGTTATTGTTATCTGAAGGAGCACAATACTTGGTCTTCCAGATTAATCTCTGAAAGTTTGAGTTAAATTTCGAGGACATTAACCTTTCTCAAGAACTGCTACTATCTCCCCGACATGCGTACTGATAAAATTTGAAGGGGATGCCCCGGAGCGATACTCACTAAAACAATTTAAAATACTTTCGTGGATGATATTTACTCCGCTATGTTTACCAATTATAACGCTATCACCTACTTTAATATGTTTTAAGTCTGGGTCATTACCAACTGCTAAAATTCTACCTTCACAATAACCACTCTTAACCGAGGGTGATGTCATTATGATAGCGGTTTTTATTTCCATTTCTGTTTCCTCATTTTGTATAAAAACTATTACTCTTTTCCCCTGTAATCTTAATTTCATGTTTCTCCTTTATGCTATATTATATATTAATTAATTCTTTTATTTAGAATTTTTTACCCATTATTAAAAGTTTTTACAATAATTCATTTTACTTCATTATGGAAGATAATTAGATAGTTTTAATTTCTTCTTCATCGTCCCAAACACAACCAAAGATTCAATATATTTTTTAACATCAATATTCTTTTGTAAAACAATGTCATTTATATCCTTACTTTCCAAATTGTTAGGCCAAATAACCAAACCAAAATCACTGTTATTAGCAATTCTTTTTACTTTTTTAATTATCTCTTTATTCTTTTTTTCATTGTCAAAAATAAAAATGATTTTTTTATGAGGAAACATTTTAATTAATTCTTTGTGTGGAATATCACTACCTAACATAGCAATGGCATTGTCTAAAAATACGGCATCAAATATCCCCTCTGTAACATAAACGGGCTTTGTGGCATCCACATTATGTACACCCCACACCTTTAAATAACTTTCTTTTTCCGGAATAACAGTTAAATACCTTATGTTTGAGGGCTCTATACTCCTACCCTGAAAACCAAAAATCCTGTGTTGACTATCAATTAAAGGGAAAACGATTCTTTTATCTGTGGTAAATTTATCCGCTGATTTGTATTTATTACGAATATAATTGTCATTTATCCACTTCTGAAAATGTTCGACATAAAAAATTTCTTTATATGTGTTTTCGGGTATTTTTCTATTTCTAAGATACATTAGAGCTTCATGATTACTTTCTAATTCCCTTATTCTCTTATAGGGCATAAGAACTCTTAGAGTTTTTATGGGTTTCTTTTTTATTTTAGATTCTTCATTAACAAACTTAAATGATTTTTGTAAAGTAGATTTTCTATATTCTTCGTATAAATCTTTGTTTGTATCTTTTAAAAACCACCTAAAACTTCTATTATACCCACAATTATGGCAAGACACAAATAAACCATTTTCTGTTTTATGTCTAAACGCATAGCCCCTCTTTTTAGATATTTTTTTTTTTGAGTCTTTACATATAGGACACCTAAAGTTATAAACAAACCTATCTGTTTCAGTAAACCCTTGTAAGCCAAGACGTTTTAAGAAATTTATGTCGTTATGTAGCATCAGTATCTAATGAACTCATCAATTCTTTCACTCAGAGCCAATAATTTAAATCTATCAAAATAAGCCATTAGCTTTTTTTCTGTACCCTTTATCTCAGTTTTATAATATTTTTTCATAATTAAATCTTCGATTTGAGTTGGTATCTTATTTAAATTAATTAATCTGTTATTCCTTTTCCAATTTTTTTCAACGTCCTTTTCTTTAATAAACTCAACAAGTCTATTCTCATTTAAAATAGCAGCCGATGTTTTTGGTCCTAACCTATTTTGTCTTTTATTCTCATCTACAAAAGTATCGTCATCAGATAAAATATTGGGTATTCCATCACCAGAATCACCATTCATAACCTTAATAATTAATTCTTTTTTAGGTTGAATTGACTCCATTTTTTCCCTTTTGATTGCGTTATATTGAAACAGTACATTTGGATATTGCTGAAGTTGTAAAAAATCTTTATCTGATGACACAATAATAAATTCCGACTGCTCAAATCTTTTTATTAAAACAGCAATTATATCATCGGCTTCTGCGTACTTAACTTTGAGTACTTTGAAGTTAAAATTCTCCTTTAATTCCAAATAAAAATCTTCAATTAATTTAAAAAATCTAATAAAATCAATTGGAGAATCATCACGGGTCTTTTTCCTATGTGCCTTATAATACTTAAATATTTGCTTCCTCCATGTTATTTTATGATCAAAGGCCAAATATACATTTTTTGAATTAACCCTAAACAATCTCTTCAAATTTAAAATATTAGAAAGTATCAGATGTCTAAAAAATGAGCCATCATCTTCTCCTTCAGCCTGAATTTGTTGCTGTTCAACATATAAAGTTGAATATAGTATGTTGCCCATGTCTATTATTAATTTTTTTGGTTTAGACATCTTCAACCGCCTTATTTTTCTCAGTCTCTATTTTTTCTTTCTTTTCGAAATAAGCCCTTTGAATCTTCTGTGTTTCATTCTAATCAATCATAATCTTAATTTTTTTCTTACCCGATATTTTAAAATGATCTATAACAATAGGAATATCATACACGACTTCGAATATACTAGCAAATAAACCCTTAAAAAATGCCTTATTTTGAAAAAACTTTTTCCTTGAATTTGTCCAATGAAAATTAAAAGATAATTTATTAGTGCTATCGGTTTGTTTTAATAAATTTGGTTTGACAAGGATATCAGTGCCTTCAAAAAACATAGGTAGGGTCTGTAAAATTATCGCCCTACCCCTCTCATATGACTTAGAATCTTTTTTTGACTCCAAATTATCTTTTGCTTTTTTAAGGACACTAAGTTTTTGTTTATATCGTTCTAAATTTATACTCATAATACCTCCATATATATTATATTATAAAAAAAATTTTATTTAGAAACCTTACATTATTTTTATAAACACTTCATTGTGTTTTAAATAAAAAGCCTTTAATCTATTTTTAGACACCCAACCCCTTATCTCATCATCTTCAATAATTTTTTTCCAGTGTTGTCCTTTTTTTCTGCCTTCTAAAACTCTACTAAAAGTCTCTGCGTCATTGACTTGAAAATAGGGATGTCCATAAGGTCCTTTACCATCAGGTTCTCTATATCTTTTTTGAACGACATCTCCCATGGGCATACTAACCCCTTGAACATCACCAGTCATAGTTTCTTCATTAACCCCCATCATTTTATATAAAAATAGAGAATCTGTATATTTCACTTTTACTCCTTAATCTTCTTTAATATATTTTTTATAAACACAATGTCTTTTCCTTTATAATTAGTTTTATATAGTTCTAAACCCACTATTGTTTGAAAAATAGATACGTCATCTTTAATGGTAATTTCATCTCCTATTTTATAATTCCCTTCTGGATCGTCTTCCTTAAATTTATAATGACCTTTTGGAAAGACATTCTCTAAAATCCTATTGAATAAATTTTTATTAGAGTTCAAAATCATCACATATTTTCTAAGACCCTCATCTAAAACCATTAACTCTTTAACAACCCCAGTTGCAATGGTATTGTTATTCAGAACATGAAAGCCCTTAATAAAAAGAGGATACTTTAAATAAGAATTAAAGTGTTCCAAAATAAATTTCTCTTTCCAAACAAATTTTTCAAATAACCCAAAAGCCTTTCTCTCGTTGGTTTCTTTAGTTTCTTTTAAAATATCACCATTTTCATCGATTATACCCATCCTAAAGGCATTCCAATTCTCAAAGGACATTCGAAAAAGATGTAATATCTTAGTTATCACATTATGTTCAAGTAAATTATCCATGATAATATTATTTATATTATCATGGATTTATTTTCAAGTAAAAATCATTAAAACAACAATGAAAAAGAAAAGACCTGGTATACTTATAGCACTAATAATCAAATCAAGCATTCTTAAAAATTTCTTAAATTTACTTGCATTTTTATTTTTTATGATTAATAAATCATCTTTAATACTGTAATACCATTCCTGATAAATACCTAAAAAATTTTGTTTAATATCATAGAATTCCTCTTCCTTAATTTCAATTGGCTCTTCTTCTGGAATTTCTGGTACTATAGGCTCTTCTGGTTCATCAACTTTTTCATCACCAACGACAATATCAAATTCCTTTGTATAGTATTCTAACACATTTAATCTAGCCTTTATGATAGAAGGGTTTGTTAATTCTTCATATTTAATAAGAATATCAAATTCCCTTTCTTTTATTTTGCCCGTTATAAATATCCTTCCACCCACACCAATTGTAAATTTTATATAATAGGCATTTGTGGGGGCAACAGGTTTTTCATCTACTAAAGAATAATCAGGCCCGTTTGAATACGGATTGAGAGTGGTCATTATCTCATGTGATTTTAGTTTTATTCCAAAACTTACATCCCCCATGGTCGTATAGTTCCAAGTAACTAAATTATTTCTATAGTCTTTGAAATCAATTTCAGGGGATTCTGCATATATGACCAATTTAACATCCATCTTTGACGGGTCTTTTTTGTTTTTTTTAATATGTCCCAAAAAAGCACCATTTGGAAGTTTTTTTCTTGTTTCTACTTTAACTTTTAGTTTTTTATTCATTTATTTCTCCTGTAAAAATAATCTCAATACATTAGCCATCTTTTTTAAAAAAACCTTTAAATCTTTATCAATATTTAAATTATTTATATGTTTTTTTAATTGCTTCTCTGTTAAATCAGTAAAATATTTAAAAGCCATATCCTTTTCTTCTTCTTGTTTTTTCTTTTGAATTATCTTATCTTTATCTCCAATTATATTTTCTTTGATTTTCATCTATTACCTCCTTATATATACCCTTCATTTCTTTGTTGATATCTGAAGGAACATATATAGATAAAACCATATCACCTTCAAGACCAATGTGTTTGGTATATCTTTTATCATCAAAAATCACGTCAATTTCTACAATAACTTCGTTATTAATATTTAGTATATTAATAAAAACGAATTTATCCAGTACATCTCTTGTTATGTCATACGAAAAATTGCCTACTATAAAATCTCCGGCTGGAGAATAAAAAGTAAATTTATCCCAAGAAATATTTATACCATTTTTTATTTCCGCTACTGTGATTGGAATAGAATATATAATTGTTTTTCCTTTTTTTCCTTTAATAACTTTTTTCTCTATCATGTTTTTTTTCCTATTGCTATCCATTTAACCACTGTTGAAGGTGTTCCCGTCTCATCAACAGCGACAGATTTACCAGTAAAACCTGTTGTGCTTAACGATGAAACTGACGGTAATGCATCATTTGTTGAACCAATTCCTCCTAAACCTGGAGTACTCGTGAATGCTACGTCAAAAGTAACTGTTTGACCTCCATACGTAAATGTCGTACTTCCAGTCTGTATCAGGGGAGATTGATAGGCATTATCCACGTTGTTATAGTATAGATCGACTAATTGTGATTTTTTAATGTCTATATTACTAATTTTTATCTTCTTTTTCTTATTACTATCAGCAGAATCCTCAATCAATAATATATCAGCTCCGATAGGTGTGGTTTTTTCTGTTATACCGTTTATCTCACCAGATTCATCGTCATGAATGGCATCTCCGTCTGTTCCCGAACTTTCTGGTAGATTCCCTATTTGAATCTTTTTCTTCTTATTACTATCAGCAGAATCCTCAATCAAAATTAAATCTGCGTCAACAGGAGCTGTTTTTTCTGTTACGTCATTTATCTCGCTTGACGTATTATCATGAATGGCTGTTGTGTCAGAACCCGCCCCACCAGCACTCATATCATTTAAAGTTTCCATTGCTGTTTGTATGTTGTTGTCAGTACTACTTAAATTGTTATCAAAATTAGTTGTATTTAATTTCCTAGTGGTTGAGTATTTAACTTTTTTCTTATTATTACTATCAGCCGAATCCTCAATGATAAATATATCGTCATCACTCAATAAGTTTTTTTCTGTTATACTGTTTATCTCACCAGATTCGTCGTCATGAATAGCTGTTGTGTCAGAACCTCCACCTCCACCACCTCCACCTGACAATTCATCTTCAATGTCCTCTACACGCTCAATCACAGAACCTAAATTAATTGTTAGATTCTGTAGAGCTGTTTCAACAGCACCTAACATTCCTGCAACTATACTAGCCCAAAGAGTTTGGGCAAAAGATACTGTGGCTGTTTGTGCGGTAGAAATGATTAATTCACCACCACTTTCTTTTAATGTA
>JAULBP010022749.1:0-13734 GCA_032355345.1 Lepetodrilus pustulosus
CGTACACAACGCCGCACTTGTGCTCTATTTCCTATGGTAAAAGATGCGCCAATATTTATGAAAAATGGCGTCTAGACGTCGATATAGCGTAATGCATATGGAGTGATAGACGTCTGGATTTCTGGACTAGGTTTAAACATATTTATTTTCAAAAAGAACCGAAACCAGATTGGCAAACAAGCAATCTGCTTATTTTAATACCACTCCGTACATTACAAATACATAAATACATACATACATACCCGGTAAATGCAATATTGGTGCCAAGGTGATGGGTGAGACATTGTGAGTACTAATTTGCAATTTGTAACAAACTTCATTTGAATTAGATTGGGAACAGAATAATTTGTATAATTTGAATTAGTCTTTAAGTTAGTTCAGATGGGTAAATCTATGTGATCATGCATTTCATGAAAGGGGTGTATATTTATGCCAGGCATAAATGACGCGGATTTGCATGTATTACGTCATTTACGTCTATTGTAAATTATGTCATGTATGTCCGGCCTAAAAACGGACGCCTGGACTCAATAATTCAGCAAGATGCAATTTCTTTCATTAAATTGTAACATCCCTGTAACATGTCCTACAAATGAAAAGTACTTGGGCATCAAGCCAATAAGTGCATAAAATACCATTGATCACAAGGCACAAGGAACTGAATGATGCATACATAAAATATTATCCATTTGTCAGAACTGTTGTGGTTTTCACCAAAGTAGAAAAAACAGTTCCCAGTAAATAAATCTGGTGTTCCACAATATTTCTCATCGTACAGCCAAATGCATATTGGTGGAGGCAAACCCATGACAACCATGTATCATGATGTATTATGAACTGAAGATAGAAGATGCATCTCAGACTAAACTACAACAGATTGGGCAAAGAAATTAAAAGTATTAGAAACATTCGCTCAAAATTGCAAGCAAAATATTGCATAGTGATCACTTTGATGACCAAACTGTGACTTGTAATGATTGTATGGGAAAACTTTTTTACAGGTAAAAGAATTGGAAATTATGTGATTACTTGCTGAATGCTAGTATAGAAATTATATCTGAACAGGTGTATATACCTACAGCACTGATATTATTGAACTAAATGATATTGTATAATGGTGTTCGCCACGCTGGAAATTCTGCTGGATGGTGCATGTGCAGTAGTAGTCCCAAAAATGCAAGTCATTATGCCATGGCGGCTGAATACGTTACATGGAGTGTTGCGCAATTAAATGCTGCCCTTGTCTGTAGATGAGCTTCAACATGGTGGAGACATTTTGCGTGACGAACCCCATCTCTCAATTTTTTACTCTGCACATATGGCATCAAAATAATGTCCATTATTGACATCATATATTCACTTCCCTAGAAGATATTCATTAAAACAGGGAAAGATTGTACTTAAAAGTACAATTGTTGTGTGTTCTGTTGTTTTGGGTTGACTTATTTTATTATTATTATTATTTTATATTTTTTGGAGGGAAAGGGGGTGGGGGGGTATTTTAGTGCATGATCATTTGGCAGTACAACTGGCATGTCCTTAATATATTAGGTTAAGCTTAAAATATTGTCTTGTATCAACTATTATAGTGTCTCTCGAACAAATACTGGAATAGCTAGGTTTGATTACTTATCAACAAGATCAATCAGTAGATATTCATGATATTAATGAGCATCTGATGAGCATATGCATACAAATATGTATATCAGGTAGATCATGCTTTGAAGTTTGATCAGCTGTTCGTGTAATGTTTATTTATTTTCTGTTAGTTAATTCGGACATATGCATTCACTTCAAAAACCTAGGTTCATTTGTTAAAAATTTAACATGTTTCAGTGACATCATTTTATAGCATATGCTTGGGAAAACAGTATTGATAGTGTGATAACAATAGAATTAAATGGACACATTGTTTACAAAAGACTTCAAACTTTATAGACCTAGGTCTACGATTGAGTTTATCAAAACATCCCAGCCTTATATCAATTAATTGACAACATTTTCTTAGGAAAGTAACTGGATTACCCGTGTTAATTATTAATGGTCCTGTGCTGTAAGTCGTGATCGAGTGTCGTCCGTCTATCTATATTGATTGATGGAGTGTAAAAAAACAACAAACAATGAAACCCACCATTTTGAAAAGACAACACAACATTGTTCAGCTGCTGTTTGTGAATTCTATACACTATAATTCACAATATTCTTTCAAGCGTGATTGCAATGTTCGAATGATGATAACGCATAAACTATGAAAAACAATACATGAATATCTGGCAACATCCCAATCGCTATCACAACATACCTGAAAAGTTCGCAAACGTCAAACAAAGACACAAACAACCCAACTCTTGCACGCTGCTTCCGGGAAAGTTCACGCATGCGCTTTGGACTACACGATTTATGAGTAAAGGACACTGAGAAGACTTGGAAACTTTACTTCGTCGGTAAGTGGCGATAGTACAGTACTTATTGACTTTTATCTCGTGCACATAGTTAGTTCACGTGCATGTGGAGAATATCTGCTCACAGGACAGTAATGTGAGCTTGTGATCGTTTGCTGGACAAAGAGACAAGGTTTGGTGTGATACAGTGAACCCTCCATGACTGTGTACAGAGAGCGTTTAGCTACTACACCACAACACAGGACAGACAGATATAACTCGTCGGAGTGTGAGCAGTTCTGTTCTTTCTAAACACAGTGTGTTGTTTACACTGTGTGTCTACGTCTTGTGTGATACACCACAGTGATAGTTTATATTATATTTCCCACCTTCAACTCACAGACGTCAAATATTGGAACACCCAAGACTTCATACTTTCACTGGAGTTTATACTAGGATTATTCTTTAACTATTTAGGTGAGTGTGTTTGTATTTCGTTTTCGAAAGAATGCATGTTTTAAGGTGTGTCTTTTCAAATATGAGGATGAACTTATTAAAAAGTATCCCATGTAGCCCCTGACAACTCTATTTAACTTTTATTAACAGAAATGTCGAAATATGTATTAGGAGCTGTGTTACTTAAGAAAGTTGCTATATGGTATCATCACAGATTGTGTGACCCACATTACCACAGACTCATAGCATGGCAAACACAGTGGTTAGGATTGTAATGGTTGTGGGTAGGTAGGAGGGCAAGTTGTCCCTGTGGGATGACCCAAGCCATGGGTTACAACTAGAGTTCAGGATAATCTCGAGATAAAGATGTTTCGTAATGGGTTTGAATACAAGACTGGATTATAAGCTACTGTGGCAGGTGTCGGTGCAGACAGAGCATGTTAGCGAGAGGCGGTCGGTTTGTCCGCTTCGCTGCCCTGAAGCTGGTAAGTCAAGAAGACATACCTGTTGTATAGGGATGGGTCCCGATGAATGAGACCCAAGATTCCTACTTGTTCCGTGTCGTAACTTAGGCTGCCGGCTGTACGAGGTCAGGGAAGATATGCGTTATTTGTTTCAGTAGCACGTTATCCGTGCACTTTTCTTTTGCAGCTATAATTTTAAAGGCATATAGTCGTATACATTTTTATTATTTTTATTTTATATATCTCCCTTGAGATCAGAAATGGAATTTACATAAATATATGACAGGGGAAGCATTAATGTTATTCCTCCCAATGTCGTACCTCCCAAAGCATGTTCATTGATCTGTGGCAGATGACATTCCATGCGATTCCTCGGGAAATATGAAATTAGATTCTGGAAACATCGGGCAGTTCTGTTTTGGAGTTATCATGATGACTGTCATCACATAATGGAAAGTCATGGATGATTACATACTAATTATCATCATAAATGATCACGCTATTTGGAGGTCACTGTTTCTGGGATAATCTTCAATGTACATAAAAAAACACCTGATGCACTACATATGTAGGTACACTTACATATCATCTAACATGAAATTGACATGGCTTTTTGACACAGAATATTTGAAATATATTCATACACTTACATATCATCTAACATGAAATAGACATAGCTTATTGACACAGAATATATGAAATGTTATATCCATATACTGAAAATATAAAACATTGTACTGTTACTTAATCATCTTCAGACTTGATATATGGTCATTTATTTCTTGAATATTAATTTAGAAAATATGAAATGTTGAAAAAAAAATATATACAAGTAACATTCTGGGAAATGGACACTTTCTAATTCTACAATGTAATATGGCAGTACTCATGTACTAATACTAATACCTGTATTTATAATTAAGCCAAGATGATAATGAAGACGTTAAATGCTAACTTTATCGCTATTGAATTTCGTCGACATGACAGTTAGTTCAGGTGCAATGCCTCGGCAATGGCCGACTGTTTATGAAATTATTGATGTGGTGGTTGTATACATTGTCAGTGTGATCAATCGTGATGTTGTGTTATAGTGCACTGAATGATTAAGTCAATATACATTGATTTGGACCGTCCCACAGTTCATTATTCCACGCCATAATCGTCCATTGATCTATACCGTGACTGGCGGATGATGAGTGTTTGCAGGTGCAGCAATGTACATAACAATTGTCCATAGACACGGTGGTACAACATGCAAATCAAATCATCAAATGGAAGTGAAATATTTAGACTATATGTATCATTAATTCGACCACTATGAAAATTGACGATATTGGAGGTGGAGTAACTTAATTACAATGTACCACTGTTTGCTGTGTTAGTGTGCTGTTTGCTGTGTTAGTGTCGGTGAAATGTACATGCAGGCAGACAATGAACGCGTCCGTCATAAGTACATCTGTGGTATGGTCTATTTATCAAAGTGGGCGTTTATTCTCCAGAGGGAGGCTTGATCACCAATCGCAGTGAGTGAAAACCTGCGTTAGTCGGCAAAACTGCACCAGTAAATGTTATAAATAAAAGCATGCACTAGGTGATATATTGTCCTACAGATAACAGAACGCATGTTCTACCAGATATGTGGCCGTTACTTACTTACAAGCATCCGTGTGGGTTTTGATTAATCATGTGAGTGGGCTGTAATGTGAGGATGTGTCTTAAGACTTTTTTTCTGTCGTAGTGGTCATTACCGACAGAATCAATACCCATCAGCATCTAGCTGGCATTAAAACAATTTTTTTCCTGTACTTGTTTTAGTTTTTACCCGAGTCAGACATGCTATGATAGCCCATATGTTGGTGTTTGGTACATTAACAAACATTTCTGGATTATTACTTTTTTTAGAGTTCTTATTGTCTTTGAAATACAGTGCCCCCTCGATATAACACGGTCTGGTGCACCATGGATTCGGATATAACACGGGGTCAGATGTGCAACCCATTTGTATTTTCATTGTTTCCTGTAATATTGTATAAGATGGGTACTATAACGCAGGGGGTATGTTCTTGGGCCCCAAATTCAGAGTTATATTGAGCTGGACACTGTAATAAACATGGCAGAAAAGTAGAACAAAAATCACGCTTGATCCTCTCCCTGTTTTCGTAATGGAATAACAAGTTGAACATTTTATTTCTTTTAAACTGTTTTAACTTTTAGCTATTTGAAGTTGAACACTTTAAGTAATGTTGTTACAACATGATATTACTTTTATAAATAAAGTAGGAGCATATCTTGAATAAATGTGTTTTAAATTCTAAATACATTCTGTTACATCATAACACATGGCTTTCTGTTTCTTGACCAACAACAATAGCTTCACTGATCAGCTGGTAACAATCTTAACATTGTCTAGTAACATGTTACTCTCTCATTCATTTGAAAGTCTATAAATCGTGAACTAATATATTCTTCTAATTTTCTTATGAGCTGATGGAAGCTATATTTTATTTTATTTAATCTGATTTAAGTATTATTTCATCTTACAATTATATTA
Organism: Lepetodrilus pustulosus; assembly: GCA_032355345.1. NCBI lineage: Eukaryota > Metazoa > Mollusca > Gastropoda > Lepetellida > Lepetodrilidae > Lepetodrilus > Lepetodrilus pustulosus. Next base: position 5,853 of record JAULBP010022749.1, read on the forward strand.
ATATTTGTCCATGAACCATCCAGAATTAACAAAACAAAGTGTTTTTATTGTTTAAAAAACTGAATATATCATATTTTTTTCAAGTTCTTGAACTTAGTTGTCAAGATTACAATTTCACAAAAGAACTTTTACATTTGTTTTCATCCTTGAATAATCTTGTGCTATCTTGAAATTAAAATAATTAAATTTAGATGTAATTAATGGCTATATTGAACAGTCAATTTAGTAATATTGCTATGGGTAAATGACTTTATTACCTTCAAATGAGATCCAGATGGTGATGTTTTGCATAATATATTGTCTGACTACATGCCTTCTCTGGGAGGTCTTTGCAAGGCGAGGTTCCATCTTGTTTTGTAAATATTACACAAATGCTACAGAAATGGAGCATGGAACATATATCACACTGTCTTCTAAGCGTTCACTGCAAGAACATATATTATTTTTAATATGATTGTACCTCATTCTTTCTAAAATAGTTAGATGATTTTTCGTATACGATTTTTTTTTTGTATTAATGGGTGAGATATTTCCGCTGCGACGTAAAGCAATAATTCATTCATTCAATCAATATATTTTTTAGGAATAACTGAATTATTTTCATCGTTGCAAATGGGTGAAAGATTCCCGCAGCGACGTTAAACTCCATATTTACTCACTCACTGAATTATTTTCAGGAACTTTTGAAAACTAAAGTAGCGTAAAATGGAGATTTTTTTTTATTAATTTATTTATTATACGTGTCCAGATGTAAATTACTCATTGCAAAAGGCATGAGATCAACCTGAGATGTTTACAGTAACTGTAAAATTATCTACTTTTGATACTACATTAGATATAAATCAATACATTTTATTGTAGCACCTAGTACTGTAAGTAATAAAACCGATTGTAATTGTAGTATATATATATATTTGACATTTGTCACATTGAATGCTTGGTAAATTATGTGCTATGAACATGATACATTGACAGTTAACCTGGTTAATGAGATTGACAGGTCGTACGATAACAATTAAATGTTAATTCATTGCATCGTTTTGCACTGCAATCATAGTATATTGTGACACCTTTATCATCATGATCATGTATATATCTGCTAAATATGGCTGTAGGTATAACCATGAATAATGATTACTCTAATAACCAAACATTTGCTGCTGAATATGGCTGTAGGTATAACCATGAATAACGATTACTGTAATTATAATAACCAAACATTTGCTGCCAATATGGCTGTAGGTATAACCATGAATAACGATTACTGTAATAACCAAACATTTGATTGTCACAATTGGGTGAAAGATTCCTGCAGCGACGTTGTCGAACTCCATAATCACTTGCCCAAGATGTGCTTCGATGCATATTTTACACATTGAAATAAGATATAATGAACTCATCCATTATGAAGGCAGATAGAACATTTATCACTTTTAAGGTTAATAAATATGCTCAGGTAATACTGTACATTGATGTTCAAGCAGTATTCCAAATCAATATGCATTTACTTCAGTTGCATTTATGTAATTCAGTTTGGTACGGTATTGAATCATTTAAATTTTTATTTTATTTTGTTGTTTTCACTATATTTCCAAGTATGTTTGTACTGTCAAACATCAGGGCTCTACATTAACATGATTAACTTTCTGAGGCACCTGTCCCTGTGCCCTATCGGACATGTCACTGTAGGTAAATAAAGGCTTGTTAATCTGGGATGTCCGCCTGTGGACATGGTGGATAATACCTGTCCTGGCCAAGTGGACAGTTGTTAGTGTCAAGCCTTGATCATTACTATTATTCTTACTTTGATCATGCTGCAATATTAACGGATTTTGCATAAACAAATGAATGTTACAAAGGATGAAAATGTATGTAATTTAGATATTAACATTAATGTGTCACTTATCAGATCATTGAGCACCTTGCAGAATATTTGACAGCTATTAACATGAATTCTCCACATGTATATATCACAGTGATGCTTAATCTGTTAATACTGTAATACACTATTAGATTGATAATTTGATTAATAAAAAAAACCCACACACATTCTTTCTAGAACACTATATCTAGGATTATTGCAGTCTAATCATTGGGATGAAATGAACATCATTGGGATGAAATGAACATCATTTTCATGGTGATGGACATGAAATGTACGTGCACTGTGTTCTAAGTGCTTGTGTCTATGCCCTCGGTCCAACAAGTAATTTGCTTTTTGTCACATACATCAGTCAACACAAGCCAGCCAGCAAATGTGGATTCTACAGGCTGCTTTCTCTTACATTTTTTATTTTTATTTTTTTTGTTTCATTCTTCTTGTGTTTATTTAGAATTTGTCAGATAAATGTGATCACGTTTCTAAAAGTGGATTAATTCTGAAATCAATTTTGCGTGGAATTCCATGCCATTGACAGATTGGTGAAAGGTCATGGGGCCCTTTTGAATATTAAGGTGTAATTTTGGTGATATTTCTAGATTATATTGCACTGGGCTATAGTAGGTGATATCATGGAAATAGACATTTCAGCTGTCTTATTATTGAAAGTTGTAGCGTTCTGACAGACAGAGTTCAATCAGCTCATTACCAGGTCTATAGTCAGGCTCAAGATGACAACTGGTGCCGTAATAAATAGGCGCTACTGATGACATTGGCACCTGAGGAAACTACAAGAAAGTTCTTTCATGCAGATTTCTACGTTTTACGCTGCAATTTCCTTAGGCTTAGCACAGTGAATGATCTCCAAAAACACAATCAGATTTCTTTTACTATGTAATTGTAACCAGTATTGATGCTATTGTACATAACGGAAAACAAGTAATGCGATAGTAAATGTCATTTTAGTATTAGAAATGTACAGCTGACAGTTCTGATCTCAAATCCTTGGGCCTGGTCCATAGAATGACCGTAGCGCTACGAGTCATAACTCCCATACTTTAACATGTAGCTACGGTATGTCTCCTATACCTGCTACAATCGTTTCCTGGAACAAGGGCATGTTGGGTAGATGAGAACAATACAGACGACCCCCATTTATCCAGTAAAATCGTGCGAATAACTGAATTTCTGGATGTCCGAGTTATTTTACATACGAACACTGATATATGGTTCCCAGTAAAATCCATGCAGATATCGAGGGAACTGGATGTCCGGATAAACGGGGGTCCACTGTATTCACATATCATGCATATATTGGACATGGTTCAATAGTAACTTTGCCATACCAGCAGTGATTAGGAAATATTCATGGTGAAATGTTTCAATCTTTATTGATTTTCTTTCTTCTCCAAAATTCACATGAAGCAGTTAAACAAAAACAAACTGCTAAAAATAATAATAAAAATATAACAGGAAAAAAAATCATAAAGGCCAAGAGATTAAATGAATAACTAAAGTGCCCCAATTATAACTGTTTGTATTTTCTAAATAACATAAATATTATCGTTGAATTGAAGGAAGTGGGTGTCCAATACAGGACAATTGCTGACAGATAAACAAGCCGTAACTGTATTATATTATGACATAAGCTCAGCTGGATAATAGCCCCAAGATCAGTGAGGTAATACTTTACCAGCTGAATGACAACTACCCAAGATTAGTGTCGACTATGTATTGTTTTGTTCGCGACAAGCTCGGCGCAGATCCATCTCGCAATATTGCATGTCTGGAAGTAACCGTAAGTTTTTAATCCCTTTCCGATCTTTTCATCGTCTTAATTTAGAAGTACTCTTCGGACTGATATGTATATTTACACTTGATTAGCTATAGTTCCATATTTATGCAACCTTTGGGTTCGGGGGTGGGGGTCGGAGGTGGGGGGCTGGAGGGGATTGAAGGCAAGAACTGTTGGTCTGTTACCTACTGTTTACTGCCTGGAAAGCTGGCTACCAGTCAACATATCAATGTGGCTCTCAGGCTTACAGCGGTAATACCGTGTAATTGACAGGGTGTCTTAATCAAACTCCTAATTAAATGGTAAACATGGTAAACATTGCCCAGTAACCAAGGAATACATGTGTGTGTGTGTGTGTGTGTGTGTGTGTGTGTTGTGCACCGAATGCTAATGTTGTGGACTGAAACTTGTAAGGTATGCTTTGATTTTGGTCACTGTATCGTTTCACTATATTTAATTGCTTCATAGATTTTTCAATTCATGTTCATTTAGATTACGTTTTAGAAGGTCTATTTACATTTTTGATAAAGTAATGTTCGAAGGTTTCGTTATTGGCTTGATTTTAAAAAAAATAATTACTGCTTTATTTTACATTCTGATCAACATGATAGAATAATATACAGATTATGAGTTCTGTTATTGTTTTGAAATTTGTGTTTTGTTTGGTGTACTTTTGCGTCCTAGATAGTTTGTCTACTTATCCTTTTGTGAACTCTATTACTGGTTTCATGAGCTCAGTAATTATCTTCCAGAATGCTAGAACACGGTGTTCGTTATACGTAAATAGGCAGTGTGCATGTCCAGATACCGTTCTAGTCAGACGCGGGAGACAAATGTGGACATAAACGTGAAGTAGATTTGGTCAATCACTCTTCACGACTCAATTGAATCAACTCAATATACTGGAGTCGAAAAAAGAACAAACATTGTTGTTTGGTAATTATGGGAGCATATTGGATCTATATGGTCTTTAGAATGAAAGAGAGAGAGAAAGAAAGAAAGATTTGGGAGGTGGTGGGCAGAGAGAATGAAGTGAAAGAGCAACTCAGACAGAAAGGAAAGATATGCAATGTCAATAGTGTTCGAAATTACCAATGGCGGCCATTTCTCCCAATACTATTGCTAAGGGTATCCTAAGGGCAAGTAAAAATTAATGTATTTTTTTGTATACATTTGTTATTTGTATCATTATTCGGGCCAGTAAGTTTCCAGTGGTAATTTCAAACACAGAATGTCAATATGTGCTTTGTAAAGCACTGGTAGATTTTATTGGGGTGGTGGGGCGAGGCAATGTCAATATGTGCTTCGTAGAGCACTGGTGGATTTTATTGGAGTGATGGGGCAACTGGGGTGGGGTAGGGTGACCAGGTTCATGTACCAGATGTTGAAATAAATCCCAAATAGAGAAAAATCATGGGAATTATCAGCACTCTCAAAAGACTTGCTGTTGTAAATGTAACATTATCTCACATTTGTCGTGCAGCTGGTAATGTTTATCCCGACTTAAAATGACGACTCTCTCTCGGCACTAGCGATGACATTCTGACCTTGACCTGTCAAATGCATGTGTTCATTTTCGCCACTCACAGCTGAACACACAGCCCAGATCTCCTCTGAACAGAATCAGTGTAAACCTAGACCATCGGCTTTAACCATAGTCTCATAGCTGAATATGAATCATTGAGAAGTATATCAATCCTACCAGATCAGTATTGTGTTTATGTGAAAGGAGTCACTGAAAATATGTACAGTAACTATTCAAAGCTGATGTGTTGAATAGCAGTATTTAAGTGAGAATACTTGATCTATGAAAAAGACTACTGTACTATCATTGTTAAGTGTTGTGACTAGTACTGCATTGAATATACATGTGTACCATCTTGTGTCACGGTACATAAGTACCTTTTCTGGCCTGGTACATGTATATCCACCAGAAATATGGTACAGGATTGGCATAGTATTTAGGGTACACAAACCTGATGGACTGATTATCAGTCTCCCCAGACATCAGCTATAAGTCACACACATAGGATAAATGGACCTTCCAGTCCCCAGAGATAAATAGTTGCTTGTGGCACCAAATGCCACCATCCATCACGCAGGAGACGCAGGTTGTGAGAAAGCTTTGGAAAGTGAAGCCGGTTTCTGTGGATGAAGTGCGTTGTGTTTCTTGTAATAGTTTTACCATGCAGATAGATGTAGGATACAGTGCATTGATTGTGTTGGTGTGCTGTGTTTCTAACTTGACAAATTGTTACTAAGTTCATTGGTGTGCTGTGTTTCTAACTTGACAAATTGTTACTAAGTTCATTGGTGTGCTGTGTTTCTAACTTGACGAATTGTTACTAAGTTCATTGGTGTGCTGTGTTTCTAACTTGACAAATTGTTACTAAGTTCATTGCTATGCTGTGTTTCTAGTGACATGTACTTGACAAATTGTTACTAAGTTCATTGCTATGCTGTGTTTCTAGTGATACATGTACAGGACAAGTTCTTGCTAGGTTCATATTGGTGTGATGGTGTTTATAGTTACACATGTACAGGACAAATGGTTACTAAGTTCCTCGATATACTTTTTTCTAGTGACACATACACACATGACAAGTTGTTACTAGGTCCTTATTGGCTACAATGTCTTTCTAATGGCAAAAGTACATGACAAGTTGTTACTTGAGTTCATTGGCGTGCTGCTGTGTTTCTTGTGACAAATATACATGACAAGTTGCAACAAAGTTCTGAATTGACAATAATGAAGGCAAACAAAAACATACACAGATGTACAGTATAATGAATAACGATCATGAAAAGCAGTTATTGACATTTATATTACTTTGAACATCTGCATAGGATGGTGAGTGAGTATCTGAAAATAAGATTGTGATAAATTATTCAGGCTATTCCAGAATATTTTATTCATTCCATTTATGCTAGTAAAGATTAAATTTGAACTGTATAATTAATTTTCCCATGTGGCATTGGATACCTTTATTGCAAATCAATTTTTCAGAGAAATAAAAGTTAGGCTGTTAATAGCACCGACCAACCTTCCTTTGTGTCAGAAGTGCATGTATGTTTTAATTGTATGTCACTTCCTCGCTATGACTCCATCTGGATCGCTAACGACGCATCAATTTGTATCTTCTAATGACCTGCAGGGAATTATTTTAGGTAACGCTGTCGGTGAAATTCAAAACCTTGGAATACAGGTGAAATAAAATTAATTAAATTGATTTTATGCACATACAACAGATACCCTGTCGTGCGATATGAAGTGGACATGCAGATTTATTGGCAGCAGTGTTGATTGTAGTCACCATCGTCATCAGCCATCGTCATCAGCCATCGTCATCAGCCATATGTTAGATGCTGGGTCTGGTCAGCATACCATCCACCCTGCAGTTAAATCTCCGATCTCTACACTTCATTACACTGGCGCCCATCCATCAGAGATATAACACTGGGGGGCATTGCTTTTGTTTCTTCCTACAGCTGTAATCAGACAAAGAGAGGTTTGTCTTTTTGAGTCTGCTTGGTCTCCATATGTACATGTCCAGGTAATTGATTTGTGTTGCCAGCTTGACTGCTACATCATTCATTACAGATATCAATTGTGTGATTGCTTGTCCATGTCACACCGGTCTGTGGATTGTGTATATTTTTGTAAGCAGTGACTGTAGTCATATCAGTAATATGTCCATTGTGTGACATCACATCAATCAGCAGCGTCACTCGATATCACTACCTTGTCTGTTCCAATTGAGGTCCCTTTCTGATCAGCATCACTTGGCATCACTCCATTATCACCATCATGTGACATCACTCTGTTATCACCATCATGTGACATCACTCTGTTATCACCATCACATGACATCACTCTGTTATCACCATCACTTGACATCACTCTGTTATCTAGGGCCTGAACGGGTCCATTATTTTGGACCCGGGTACCCGGGGGCTAGGACCCGACTCGGACTCGAGTACCTGACCATCTGTGGATCGTTCGATCATGTTCATGGTAGGCGATATATGTAGGCTACAATAGAATGTATAGTGCATACTATGCTGTATTATACTGATGAAGACAGATACATACGACGATCAATATTCAGGTGATACCAGTGTTGGGAATCAGTTGGGATTTTATAGCCGATCATCGGTTACTATCGGATGGACCCCACCGAGCAATCATCGGTTGCATAATCGGTTAT
>JAULBP010022860.1:0-13731 GCA_032355345.1 Lepetodrilus pustulosus
ATCGGAACTATCGATAGTCCACCATACTATCGGCAATAGTTATCGACTGTTAGCATTACTATCGATAGATTACTATCGGGACACACACTATCGCAATAGGTCAACTTATCGACTTATCGTTACACCCCTAGTGTTCATGCTAAATATCTCCCATGTCATGTTTTGGAGAAAAAAATTACAATTTGCTGCAATATTTTCTGATAAATATATTGCCAATAAATATATTCAATAATATCTCCTCTTTAAGGCTGGCAATCATGTGTGCAACATGTGTTATTGATTCACATAGGTTATTAATTTTGTAAAGATATGTATACCTTATCACCATCCAAGTCCACTTTATGTCAAGGATATTCAAGGGATGTTTTGTGCTGTATCCATTGTACTTTAAAACAACAATCAGAGGACATTGAAGTATTGTCCGAATTTCAAAGGGCCATTTTTCATTTTTTTTGAACCAATGATGCATGACGCATGCCCTTATCAACCCCTGCAGTTCACATTAACCCTGCATGGAACCAAACCTGCTAGAGATAAGAGATCATCATGATCAATACTGCAGTTGTATGGTTAAAGGCCCGCACCCTGGTGACGATGATACAAACAGTAGGTTTAGTTAATCACCATTAGTTATGTGGTGCTATGTGAAATATCCCCTACATTGACGCGGTCACGTTTTGGATTGAACCTTGTCTTTGCTGTCACTGTTCTGGATTGCCATGAAGTAAAATTGTCATGAATAGTCGTCTACACACGGGAGTGGACTGCCCTTTGTTACGTTTGTCTACGTCAACGATTCACTTTAGAATTGACTGAATTTTTAATTGTAATCTTAGATAATGTATAGGTGAACAAATGTTGTAATCATTATACAACCGTTCTCTCAACAGCGCTTTCACACACATTAAGTACCTGTGTAATTATGGACTTTCTGATATACTATTAAAACATGTTTGCAGTATTTAGTCTTTTCAACTTGCATATATGTAAAGTATATTTATCACATGTACCTATTAATGATATGACATTTTTGCATACCGGTATGCGATATTGCTCAGTACATTGGTGCCATATCTTCCCGCAGTGTGCGGGGAAATCCATATCACGGGCCAAATCCATATAAAAACAGGATCTGTCTGTTGCGCTATTTTCACAATGAACCAATTCAAATGCACAGACTTGAATAGTATTAGTAACTCAATACGCAGGAAATGCACGAGAGTCGGAGTAATTGAATCTGACAGTGATGAGTACCGGTAGTATATTGCCGATGTTTTCATGTATCTGTGTTTATCTGTGCATGTTAGCTAAACAGTGGGTATGTAGGCCTGCAACGACACATTTTCTTACTATACGATTATGATACGTATGACGATTCAAAGTTTACGATATCCACAGGTGGAAATAGTTTTATTACTAAATTTGGCTGAATGTAATTTGCAAATTGTATTACTTGATTCCACAGGAATCTAGGCTTCCATTTTGTAACCAAATATATAATATTGATGATTGTTTCTGCGATAATTAGGCTGTATTCTGTCATTTACTGACATGATCTTTTGATCAGATCGGTCATTAACAATCGGAAGTTATCTATATTCTGTACAGATTTCACTCCAATGAAGTATATGTCTCTACATATCAGAATCTATTTAACTCATGTATTCCATGATAATCAGGGAATTAAATACATCTGTTTCGTTGTGTAGCGATACAGAGCCTCGCGATACGATACGCGAATTGGAAAACTCTGTATCGTGGTGCACCGGTGAATCGTTGTGCGGTCTTATGGGAATGTGATAAACAGGTTATAACATGTCCATATCACATAGGCGACGCGCACACATGCACACCATGCACACACATACACACAATCGATATTGGGATTTAAAGGGTTCAAGCACTTTTGATAATATTAAATATTAATGATTTGTGCAGGTTATCAGGTGGCTCAGCTATTGCAGTCTTAATGGAAATATCGATTAGTAGCTTATGTTCCATTTATGTTTACTTTTACGTAGTTACAAAACATCCAAATAGTAGAGTCGAAACAAATATTCGCGGATGAATATTAAATTATGAATAATCAAATAGTAAAACTGCATTCAAATATTCGAACACATTTGCAAGGCCAGAGTGAAGAGATGTAGATTGCATGTTTTCCCATAACACTTTGAGACCTTCTTATTCAATGTTACCGTACCATGGTTCCAGGTTTAACTTTGGTCTCAATTTTTGGTAGTCCCAGGGACTCGTGATATACCTTTTGCGTCCCGAATTTAAAAAAGGGAGTCCCCTATTTTAACTAAATTATTAAGCAAAATACACCCTTTATGTGTGTACATTAGGTGATGATACAACACAACACATTCATCAGTTCATGGGTATTCATTTAAAAATAACTTTAATAAAAAGATCGTGGATATGTAAATATGTCTGTTGTCAGCTGGTTATTTGGAATATCTCTTCTAATCTATTATCATAGCTGTGAATATTTCTTTCTTAATAAAGTGCATCATTGAAGACGCGTAGCAGAATATTCATGCGTCCAAACTTGCATTGTTGGCGCATCTGACACAGGATTGCGCGTTAGGTAAAAACCTGATGGTTACTGCTCAATGTCTAGTCGGAAAAGACCCAGCAATGGAAATTAACTGACTGTACATTCGAGATGTGACAATGTTTTGATTAGTGATAGGGTGACAATATTCATCTCAGTTCTACCAATACTACCATGTTACCGCATGTATCATGAATATTACAAATTACGATATGTAGTAATTTCTGGTTATGTTCCCCTTTACTTACTGTTGTGTTGGCATGTATAGAATTTTAGAGTACAATGTTTTTATTATAACCTTGGTAGCCTGTTGACATGGTCTAGTAGGTTTTTTGTGGGGCATATATAACGCTTGTAGTAGCACATTCCTCATTTTTGTATCAGTGATGCAAATCTGTCATAATTGATGTAGTATTCAGGATGTGGGCTGCGCTTGGCTGGCTATCAATCGTCTATTTGTAGTTGATATCTAGATTCTAGGATAATTGCACATTGCAGTCGGCCATGTTTCTGGCTCACCGGTTACATGTTTTATTTATTGTCACGTTAGTATCCCTTGTAAAGAATGTATTGACTAGTGGCTGTTAAGCATGTCGGAGCAGATGGACATACTTAACCATTCCTGGTCAACTATCTGCACATATTTAACACTTTCATTAATAAATAGAGGATATTCAAGTTTTTTTTCTCTCATACCATGTTTATCTCATCTCGTGGAGTGGGAGAGTGGATATTTTCACGAGTGGTGCATGGATTAGAGTCACATATATTTTTTTTAATGTCAACTGAAAGTAGTTCTAAATTCTTCCACCTCCACTGGGTTTTCCTGTTCCTGTAAACATGGTAAACTGATAAACCGTCATATGATTATGAGCCAAATAATCTTGAAAGACGCTTTAGGCCCTAACAATCATAGGTGCACATATCTAAACAAATGATCATGATGGTGATCATCTGGCTATGAAGGAAATAACACATGATCACATTGTCTGCAGGAGTGACCAAGTCCGTTGGCGCCAATGGGAAGGTCAACAACATGGTCAAGGCCTACGAGGCGGCCAAATACGACATTGTGCTGGTCTCCGACAGTGGAATGAAAAGTAAGCCAACATTCATCATTTCAGGGCTCTATGTTCATTGTTTTAGGCACTTGTCCCTGTATCCTGTCTGGACATGAAACTACTTTCCCTGTAGGTGAAGGGCTTGTTAATCTGGGCTATTCCACTTGTCCTTCTGTTTGGATAATACCTGTCCCGGGCAGGTGGACAGTCCTTATTGTCAAGCCTCATTAGGACCATAATTTATATAATTTTTAACTATGGTATTATACTATACTCAACAAAATAAATTAAATTAAAGTGTCGGGAGATATTTGCCAGGGGCAAATATTTTTTTTACAAATTTTGGAACTTGATTTGAGGAAGCTGGTGTCATACATCTTCCAATGTGCCTTCCAGTATTTGTAGATGTTTGAAAATACTTTTATTAAAATATTATTTAATAAGCTACATTGTTATGTCCTAATAGGTTACTGTTTCTTTATTAATTTTGTTGAGTATATATTAGTGAGTGAGTGAATTATTGTTTTACATCACAGCGGGATATGTTATTTGTTAGTGTAGCTATGTATAATACATAGAGATGTAACCTACTCATGCCCCGCGTGGCTCAGTAAATAGATTGTCAGATTACAAACCAGAGAATTCAAGTTTGAGTTGCTACTTGCTATACACTGACACACAATAAAGCAGCTCTAATTCCCTCCAAGAAAACAAAGACCACTGCTTAAACATAATCTGCATTTCTCTTTTCCAGTGTTGCAGCATACGTTGATGAACATGATGTCGTGTTTGACGCCCAGTGTAGGCATGGTCTTTCAGATGCCGTACGCCTGTTGTAGGAAGGGATTTGCATCAGTCTATGAGAAGGTAAGCTAGTTACTTCGGCATTATTGATTAGCACACTCTGTGGTGAATCCCTCCATTCATTACCATAACACCTGCTACATGCTACGACGTTGTAAATGTGAGAAATACCAAACTACAGGCATCCTGGGATTCATGTTTTTTTAAATATATTTTTTTTTTTATCCATTTGTTATTTGTATAGCTATTTGCACTAGTAATTTTTCTTGGTAAGTTTCCGTCCATGAAATTATGTAAACAAATGTATCGTATTATATTTAAATTATCACAAAGGAAGAATATAGCAGGGCATGTTAAGCATGTTGAGAGATTCCCGCTGTGACGTAAAACAATAACTCGCTCACTAAAGAGTAAAAGATACTCAAACAGATTTTTCCACTTGTAGAAAATCGTATGATTGTAGACAACACCCCCTACTTCCCAACACTAACACCAGCGGAGACCAGGGTGCCATTGCACAGAACAATGGTAGCACTAAGAGAGTCATATCTGCTATATACGTTGCTATACATTAACATGGAGTTGCTATGGGATAACGACTCTCGTAGCGCTATGATGACTTTGTGGAACGGGTCCTGGGTCATTCTGTGGTCGGGAGTGAAATGAGGAGTGCCTTATGCATTCACTGCAACAGGGAAATAACATAAATAACAATTTACACACGGATTAGATCTATGTCCCTTTGTAAATCACAGGCTGTGCCACTAGATTACAAACGTTACTGTGTATGGTGTATGCTCAAGCTTGCATGAGTTGATCATGAGTTGATCATGAGTTTGTACTCAAAAACTTTTCATACTCTACTCTCGGGGACATATTGTTCATGCATGAACATTTTTATGATCTATTTTTAGGGACATAATGTTCATGCATGCACATTTTCATAATCTACTCTCGGGGACATATTGTTCATGCATGCACATTTTCATGATCTATTCTTAGGGACATACTGTTCATGCATGCACATTTTCATAATCTACTCTCAGGGACATACTGTTCATGCGTGCACATTTCCACCGACAGGTCTACTTCGGCACGATGCAGGCTCGAATCACAATGGCGGCCAGCGTGTTCGGTGTGAACTGCACCACCGGGATGTCGTGTCTGATGAGGAAAGATCTGCTGGACGAGGCTGGAGGAATGGCGTCCTTTGCTAAATACCTGGCTGAGGACTACTTCTTCGCCTGTACCGTGCGCCAAAAGTAAGTCATGTCAGTTGTTTGTGTACTCCTCAGGATGTTGAGAAGATTTTCAACCATTAATTAAGGTGTTTGAATTGCGGTATTTTGATTAGTGCTGAGTGCCTTCATATCAGATTGATATATATTGATATATATATATATATATATATATATACATTCAACAAAATTAATACGAGGCCAGTAACTATTGTGACGAAAAGAAATTCAATTTCGGAACTTGGCTTGAGGAATCTGGTGCCAATCGCGTTCCCAATTCGTCTGCAAGGTCTTGAAGAATACCTGGAGTCTGTTGTTTGGAGATTCTTTGGTGTTAAAATAACAAGACACTAAATTTACATGTCCAATAGGCTACTGGACCATCTTATCTCAATGCTAGTCCTAATAGTCTAGTCCTAATAGTCTAGTCCTAATAGTCTAGTCCTAATAGTCTCGTCCTAATAGTCTAGTCCTAATAGTCTCGTCCTAATAGTCTCGTCCTAATAGTCTAGTCCTAATAGTCTCGTCCTAATAGTCTAGTCCTAATAGTCTCGTCTTAATAGTCTCGTCTTAATAGTCTCGTCTTAATAGTCTTGTCTTAATAGTCTCGTCTCGTCCTAATAGTCCTGTACATAAATGGCTTTGTATATTTAGTTACCTTAAAAATTATGAGCATGTCCGTTTTATTGAAAATAGTAATTTTGTAATTATTTCTAATAACTGACAGTAATGTGTTTTAGTATACAAAGAATTATACTTCATAATAATATTACTAAGCAAATATTATATTAAATAATAACTATGTGCACATTAATATAGCATCAAATTCATGCTTGAATGCTCACGGCACAGCCTTTCATTATGAGCGACTGTTGATTGATTTCCATGGAGGTTTATTATGTGACATGACAATGACTGACAGGTCAATCAATAATGTGACAAAGAAGAAATATAGTTCGTCCCATGTCACTGCCAATGGATCAAGAATAATGGATCTAATCAGTTCAAATGAAGTTCAGTAGTTGTATGTCACTATATTTGTTGCTAGTTACCGTAGCAAATAAAAAACCACTTTCACCTTTAATGAAAGACATAACTTCGGCAAATTTACAGATTACTGTTTAATTGTTTGACACAGGTACATTACCTGTGTCAAACAATTAAACAGTAATCTGTAAATTAATAATAATAAAATTAATGAGCTTTCGACGAATAAAACAAAATATGGAATTTTTTATTTTTAAGTGTTTATTATTATTTATATGATTATTATTATTGTGAGTTGAGTTTGCTAATTTAATACATGTATTGCTTCTGTGTTTCAGGGGATACAAGGTAGTTCTATGCTCAGAACCTGCGCTACAAAACTCAGGGTCCTACTCCATAGTAGCTTTCCACAAGAGACTGATAAGGTAAACATTAAATTATCATTGTCCCTGGTTGTCTATACATTGGTACCATGATGCTTGTTAGTTTGAATCTTTTAATACTTTTAATTTTACAATAGCAATTGTATGGAAACCTAAAACTACTTAAAATATTAACTTGCAGATATTATGGATTATATTTTAATGGTTCTATGGTAATTCTATTCAATAATTTGCTTTCTGTAGTCCAAATATATTTATCATCATTTAGAAATTAGAGGATTAAATTCAACTGTTTATGATTGTTATTTAGATGGTAAATTCTAAAATGTCCCCAAAAGCCTAGATTTTGAACCCAAGCTAGGAACTCTTGGCATCAATGTTAACCTTTCCTATTCAGTGATGATAGAATGCTGTGTTATTTATTTGTCAATATTATCCTATCCAAATTTACTAATAGTATTACGGTAACTTTTTAATATTATGTGAAGAAATGTCCCTCTTTTTATTTTTATAAAAGCGTGCAGATTTTAAGCAAAATGTTTCCCTACACAGATGGTGCCACCTTCGACTGACAATGTTACCAACACTGATATTTCTGGAGCCGCTGTCGGAGTGCATCATCGTGGGACTGTACGCCTCTCTGTCCATACAGTACCTATTTGACGTCAGTCCGCTGGTTGTGTTTCTGCTTCACCTTCTCTGCTGGTTCCTGCTAGATTACGCCCTCATCACAACGGTCGAGGTACACATTGATAACTCGTCTCAAATTTATTTTTAAATAATTTCAAAGTACTTGCATGTGTATTGTTCTTTAACTATTTTAATTCATTTCATTTCTATTTATTTCTTTTATATTTCTATTTTTCTTTTTTTTCTATTTCTTTTTTTTTCTATTTCTTTTTTTTTCTATTGTTTTTTTCTTTATTTATTTGTTTATTTATTAATTAGGAATGCTGGTAATTCGAACCACTCAAATTTGCAATTTGAATAATTTTTCTGAGTCCCAGCTATGAACATGCAAAATGTGAAAGACTTCACACACCGACATGAAATTATTTTAAAATAACACATGCACGTGCCAGTATGCAATCCACACCTGTTAAATGACCCTAATTGAGTCAATTATTATTCCCCTTAAATCTATTAAATTGCATCTTCCATGGCTTATTCAATAGGATTTACACAAGCTGCTAATCGCCTTCACCTTGTTAATTTAATAATATATATTACCATCATTTCTGCAGTTATGTAGTTTCTTAATAGACATATTTTATGGCAGTGCGTGATTATCATCTATAATTAGGTGCTCACATTACATCTCGAAGACAAACGTGTAGTATTATTGCAAATATTTTGCCATGGACCTTTCAGATTTTCATTTGACAATGTCTGAAATCAATTGAAATTTGTCTTCTCTTTTCAGAATGGCCCGTTGAAATTTTCTAAATTTGAGTTCCTGGTAGCGTGGCTGATGCGCGAGGTGCTGGTGTTGTACATACTATTCCAGTCTCACAGGTCCAGCAAAATCAAATGGAGAAACAAAGTCTACCGCCTTCGCTGGGGAGGACTTGCAGAAGAAATTAAGTGCGAGACAGTGTGAGATGGTGTAGCACCTCTAATGGAAGGTTTGATCGACAAGAGCGACACGGCAGCAAAGTGTTCCTTATTTAACCCTCTTCCTGCTGGCGGCGACCAAACATCAGTCCGGCAGGGATAGGGTTGTATATGTGCACATGACAACACATTCCTTAAAACCCAGACTTGTACGTTTGTTTGGTCTCTAGCCTTGGAATAATGTGATTGGTATTGGATCCAGTTTTGAGAAATGACATTAGTCATTTACGTTTACAGTGGTAAGTAGTCAGACTTTGTAGCCAAAGGTCCTGTGTTCGAATCCACCCTTAGAGAATTGGCATCAGTGTTCATGGAAGATAACTTTCCGATGTGTTCATGATAGGATGTGATTTGTGCTGTCACAGTAACCTTGTTCATCAGTACTAGCTGGTGCCTACAGGTTTACTGCAACACTAAGCGCTACAGTGTTGCAGGTTTTCAGGAACCTCGAAATCGCTATCCTAGATAAATTAATATGCTTAAATTTCAAAATGCATAGAGCAGTACCACAATCACAGAAGGATCTTGGCACCAAGAACTTTGGAACCGTCTATACATACATGTACAGTTACTATACATACATGTACAGTTACTATACATACATGTACAGTTACTATACATACATGTACAGTTAAAAGTCTTTCTGTCAAATGGGATGCAGACGTTTAAGAATAGCATTTTTCCAGGGCTAGCAGGCAGATGTTTAAAGAGACATTGGGTCACACACCATTTCTATTTACAGCATCACTTGCCATTTTCATTGTCATTCACAATTTTATACAGTTTCTACTGTTGTTCATTAAAGCATGCATTCCATCCATTCCAAGATTTTTTGGACTAAAATTTAACTATGACTGCACAGTACTGTGTAGTGTAATTTGTAGTACCAGTATCAATATTCATATATACAAATCAATTAATGTCTTATCAATTACAACAATATATTCTGTTCTGCAAGCAGCACTAGCTAAGTTATTTAGTATATATACTTGTCCTTTTACATCTTTTATTAACCATATTTAAACATAACCAGAAACATTGCAAAATTGAGAATTGGTTTTGAATTTGTCAAAAATACGAGCTACAAAAAAACATTAATCCAGCATTAACATAAAACCATCTTCATCAGTGTTCATGGAAGTCGTTTTTGCTGTTGTGTTGTTCAATTTTTGTGACTGTTATTTTTTATTCGGTGGCAAGTCATGGCAGAGGTACTATTTTGCTGAATATTTCTTCTCTCTATCTCTTTCCCTCCTCCCCGGAACCCCCCTTTCACTTTGTCCGACCACTGCTATTTACACACGTCAGTGACATGACGACTCTGTGACTGGCATTTTGTGACACGACATGACATGACATTTACTCACGTCTAGGTCGCTGTCTGGTGTGTGTGCTACAGCCTTCTACAAATGGCACGATTTGATCGCAAAGTAACTAGAGTGAATGGGATAATGTCCACAGTATTTAATACTGTAATTCTAGTCCTTGGTAAAGAATTTGGATTAATTATTTTCGTAATCATTAAAAAAAAAAATCAAAATTTCTTTATTTTTTTACATTGGTTGGAAATTGTTTTTAAAATGGTAGTGTATTTAAAAAACATAGAAGAAGTAATTAAATAAAATATTTACACTGTAGTCTTCTTTTTTTTCTCCAACATCTTTGACAAGGGCTAGAAAAATGCCAACATGTATGTTACTATTTTGAACAGTGTTCAGATATGAGAAATCAAGTTGAAACGATTCAGTGATGTGACTAATATTTAATAGATTCAATGGAAATGAATTAATCTACACAATATTTTGTCCTTTTATATTAGATTGGACCTGACTTAATCTACGCAATATTTTTCAGCCAAGGCCATAATTATATGATTTGTTTGCAGATCTGACAACCCGATTTATTTTCTATATGGGAAAATAGAAATAATTAATTTTATTATATTTTGCCAACATTGTACTCGTACTTATGATAATAAATTGTGACGGAAAATGTCATATTACCCATCATAGAATATGAACAAAGCGCAACAGGTAATGGTTGACACAAAATATCTAAGCCAATTTGATTTGCTTCTGATAGTATACATATACCGTATAAAGTCTCATTAATAACAAACTGCTACCATTGACAAGTGGTATATGTACTTTGGAAATAATTGTGCATTCAGTTTTGAAGAATTTATGTGTACTGTAGTTTAAATTAACAGTTATGTTGATCAATTGTACCGGTATGTATTTTCTGTCAACCAGCCATTGATAATATTCAACTAAAATCTAAAATTATTACAGAAAAAATCCATAAACCAGGGAATCAAATAACTATGGCCTAAAATTAGATTTGGCATTAATTACTCTATGCAATATTACTGTATGTCGGTTAACATAAGATTTGAAATTATTTAACAAATCATCGCAATACATGTTCGTAATGTGTCATTAACTTTAGTTTTGGTATTATTTAATCTGTATTATGGGTTTAGCATTAGATTGGAAATTATTTCTTCTACGCATTGTTATGTCATTTATCATTAGGTTTGAACAGTAATAATTTGCAGAACCATGTTCTGTTTCTGACCAACAATGAAATCCTGTTTGAGAAAAATAAAATAATCCTTGTATATCATCATGTTTGTGAAAGTGACATCGACCACCAATGTATGTTTGACATTTTCCAAATTATGTTATTCTTGTAAATGGAAATCCAATGTAAAACAAAAAAAAAAAAATTTAATTTCAAGCTCATGACATTGGATTTCAACTTGCAAGAAAGTCGATATGTCAATATTTGACAATCGCATGTTGGAACTTGTGCAACCTCTGTCTTCAGTTTTACAACATTTTTACCTATGTTGCTCACAGGTTGTGATATTTGTTTACAATACTCTTTCCTCCTTTTTATATGGCCAGCTTTGTCAAACTGGCATGGCAATGTAGACTCTCTCTATCTGATTTTTCTGCATAGAATTCTTTAAATGTTTACTTGAAATCATATTTATGTTTGTGCAAAGTTATAACTGGCTCTAGGGGAAAATAATACTTGAAATTCTAAATTATGAGGGACTGGATAACCGTCTCCTGTTATTCTCATATGACTAGTGGTCTGTCAGTTATCCAGTCCTTGTACAAATCTTGATTCACCATTGTTTTATTATTTGTTCAAATTGCCATTGATATGTTTGTTAATTGATAGATAAGTATTAGATCTATTAGATCTACATTTTTAACAATATTTTTTTTACTTAAATATGGCTTTGATTTCAAGTTCATTCATACATACAAGAATAAACACCATACTTGAGAGTGTTCCAGTGTTTTCTGTGGTTTATTCCAGAATGCTTAGACCATGCACGCATCACTGCCAGTGGATGTGTTCATGCCAATGGTTGTTATGTATGGCTGGTTGCTGTTTGGAAATACAAGGTCATGACCTTATTGCTAATACAAGACGAGAATAAAGTCCAATCTGATGACATAGAAATCTCACATAGGGTGCAATGTCGGTATCGTTTGACAAAGCCACATTGAACCTGACACAGATGGATGATTCTGGATACCGGGTGGAATCGTATATCTTCATCTCAACCCACGTCTACAGTTGTATTTTGGGATCAGGTGTCATTTACGACTACATGTAATTAATAAAGTCCAGATAGTATACCTGTCAGGTGTATTCACAGAATATAAGCATAGTTGCATTGATCTGTTGGTGAATGGTGATACGATCTATTCGCTCGCTGTGTACGAGGGATTGACGTATATCGACTAGCTCGAGGTACCCTAACATAGCGATCCTGTATACGCAATACGTGATGATCGTAATTCGGCTATTTCATCACGTGTACTGTTACAAGTAATGTGCACGTGTACAAATGCGAGGAATTGTCACGTTTAAATACGTCATACATGTTTAAGTTCTTTACGAAACTGGAATACTAACTAAGTTGGGATAGGCGACGGTGTGGTATATGCGTGCGTGTCAACAATATATATGACTGATGTCGCACATATTGTAATTCATGGTGTACATGTGATGTAGTTTAGTAGATTGCTGCAATCAAAATATATTAACATATAAGGTATAAATACTGTAAAATACTATGCAATAACTATACCAACAATGTTAACACTATTTTATAAGTATACGAATATCAATGTGTGTAAGTTAACACAAGTTATTTATTTATTTATAGTTGTTGCCTATATATGGGTGAAATATTTCTGCTGCGACGTTACTGAAAACAAGTGTCCCGTACATGTCGCTGGGTCACCGAGGTCTAATAAGTCTTACGTTTTTTGCACAATTTTCGTCAATAACAAATCCCTTTAACCTCTCAGTTAAAATATACTGAACAAATTAATCAAGGCCCGTATTTGTCCGTTGCCCGTAGTTTCTTTACAAAATATCTCGGACCTGTATTTATGTTGTTGAGTATATGAATGTGATGGATGTGTTCTTTTACTTGAGAAAAGTGCGCCCTTTACTTTGCTAGAGGTGATTTTGTTTCTCTTCAATATTGGACAAGATATTCAGACCTATACTACTTCAGTTTGATATTGGTTGGAAACGTCAGCATTAAATAGACAGACAGCTGCTACAAGCATGTCAGTACGACGTTCTGAATAATCAAGATGCCACATGCTGGGTTTGTGTACTACCGAAGCAAAGTAGAAGTATAGTCCCGCGGTGAGCCGATTCGCTAGGGTACTGTGAACGAATTTTACAATGATGTATTCTTTCTTTTGATTAACAGTTCAAGTCGCTGAAGGCTTCGACGACGTAGTAACAGCTGATTGTGAATGAAAACCCAGTACAATCCTTGCCTGTATACACTTGTACAATGTTGATAACCCATAATACCAGCAAGGAGTATAAAGATATCAATATCAATAGCTATTGCGTAGGCGAATTCACGAAACGCCATATTATATTCACACCTGTAGGCTGTAGTATCAGTTGTAAACGGCTAATGATAAATCATGGTTGTGCATGTCTGTCCTTCCAACAACTCTCTCTCTCTCTCTCTCTCTCTCTCTCTCTCTCTCTCTCTCTCTCTCTCTCTCTCTCACACACACACACACACA
>JAULBP010022971.1:0-13729 GCA_032355345.1 Lepetodrilus pustulosus
TATATAAGGCTGGTACTATAAGGCTGGGGGTATGTCATGGACCCCAAATTCAGCGTTATATCGAGGGGACACTATTATTATTATTATGTTGTTGTTGGTGGTATTCCATTACAAATAATAACAAATATTCATAAAATCAATTTATTTTTTTCTTCAGGCACAGACCAAGACTATCTGAACATTGATTCCAAAACTGGTGAACTGACAATGGCCAACAATCTGGACCGAGAGAAACCAAAGACTGAGCTGTCCTTGACCTTAACGGTCGCGGACTCGGGCGGACTGAAAGACAGTCAAGATTTCACGATCGAGGTCGAAGATATCAACGATCGGCCGCCGATATTCAGTCCCTCAGAGTATAGCATTGAGGTCGCTGAGAACACCCCCACTGGTGCGTCCACTCTTTTAAGTCCATTGGCTGATATATCGGTTCCAAACGTTACCATCTCCAATAAGCCCATCAGTTCAAAATGGCTCCCCAACCTGCCCAAGGCTCATTGACAGATAATTAATGAAGAAATTATTCAGTGTTCGAAATAGAGGGGATCCTGGAGGTCATTTGAAAATCTGCAATGTTAAAGGTATATATGGGATTCCCTGCAAGTTATGGCCCCTGGAGCCTGGACTTGCTTCCCACTAAAATTGTCTATTGTCTGTATACTGCTTTATTTACTGTATGGCAAATATGCTTAGATACTGTAATGTGAGTGAATATGGAGTTTAACGTCGCTGCGGGAATCTTTCACCCATTTGCGACGACTTAGATACTGTAAGCTTAAAGACATAAAAATATGTATTTTCCTCGTTCAATGCGCAGGTACGTCTTTAATTAAACTGACATGCAATGACGACGATGAAGGAAAGAATGCAGAGTTCGACATCTCCGTGGCGTATGGCGATGACACTCTGGCCAAGTTCAAGGTCAACGGCTACGAGCTGCAAACCACTAGCGACCTCATCGATTATGACACATTGAAGGCGTCACACTATATGTACACGCTGGTGATAACAGCCGTCGATACACCTGAACAAGGGGAGGCAAACACCGGTACTGCCATCGTGACAGTCAAGGTCAAACCAGAGAACGACAACAAACCGGTTTGGGAGAAACCAGATTCAGATGGGAGCGGAACGTTTACTGCGATTTCTGTCGACGAAGACGTGATTCCTGGAAGCAAAGTGGCGACATTTTCAGCTTCCGATAAAGACGAGGGTGTGGAAGGAGAGGTGGTGTACAGTTTAATATCAGCTACGTCGGGTAATTGTATATGTTTATACGTAAAGCCTACGTCACACTACACGATACCACTGGACTGGATGGTCAATTACATCATGTAATGTGAACAGAAATCTTGGTTATCTGCGACTGGTTTTCTCTTGTCCCAACACTGTTTGCGATGTAATATCAGTTTCCGACGACCAAGATTTCTGGTCACATTACACTATGCAAGTGGACCGTCCCGCCCAGTCGGGTCGCATCACGGTGTGTGATGTAGGCTGAATGGCTGCTTTCTTGGTGTGCCTTTGGTGGGCAATATTAGTCCATTTAACTCTTTATGTTTTACCCTATTGTTTTAGAAAACCAAACCTATGTCTATTCTTGAATTGGGGGCTGATAATAGCGTGATGGTGGCTTGATATTCCTCTAACTTCAATGCTGACCATAAGCTACTTTCTATATGGGTAAGATCACGTGTCCAGCAGGTAAAGCTAGAGGAATCTCGAGCTGGTGCAACTGTAGATCGAGGCAGGGCACTACCGGTGTTGCTGTTTTCCTCCTGCAGTAAACTGTCAAACTGTAATATTTATCAAAATAATCTTGTAAAAGCAGCTCTAAATGCCAACACCCACAAAACATTGGTACTTCTCCAAAGTTCGAGTTTTAATTGTTATTTGCAAACTTATGAAGCAGGAACACTGCTGATCCTGGGATTTGAACTCGGGTTGTCGGATTGTGAGTCCAACACTCTACCAATAGAGCCAAAGTGACAAACCCCGCTGCCCGAGACCAGTAGGAGCATTTTATGTTGCACCCAGATATAGCTTTTTTTCTCAACATCGGACGACTAGATATTTTGTCATCTAACATAGGTCAAAATTGCATCAAAATCATGTAGAAATTTATGCAATGATTGTAAATTATTTCCAAATATGAAATTTCTAAATCTAGATTCACAGTAATACAACACAAATTAAAATACCTTCTAATAAATTCAAGTTTTGCTGATTTTTCCAGCATCCGGCGCCAATGCACCTGACCTTTTTTCGATCAATGACGTCTCTGGCTACCTCATAGTCTCAGACAACCTTGACTTTGATTCTGGCACTGGTGGTGAGAAGAGCTACACTGTCAAGGTCAAGGCTGCAGACAAGGGCACATCGCCACAGACAATAGAAGGAACGCTAACAATTAATCTCAACAACGTCAACGATAATCCTCCAAGATTTGACAAGAGCACATATCAAGTAGACGTCCCTGAGGATACCCAAACGGGTACCGTCGTCATCACATTGGATACCCAAGACCATGACGGTGACACCGTGACCTTGTCTATTGTCACAGGAGACGACGACTCACTGTTTGAATGTGATGGAAATGATGTCAAGGTCAAGGGCAAATTGGACTTTGAGAAGGATGAATATCATGTCTTAGTAATCAAGTATGTTTTAAAGTTTCTCAAATGGCTGTAATATTTTAGTTTGTTATGTCTTGTTGTCATAAAATTATTTGTACATTTACTCTACAAATGTATTGTTGTCACCTATGGGTGATACATTCCCACTGCAACATAAAGCATTAATAATAATAATAAAAAGCAAAATGAATTAGGCCGGTAGCTATTTTTGTTCGACATATAAATTTAGATTTATTGTATTTTTAAAACAAAGTAATTCCAAAAATCTACAGGCTCATGTTACCCTCCTTCAAGAACATTTCTGGTTCCAAAATTTGATTGAAAACTCCCCACAAGATATATCTGCATGTCCTTTATTAATTTTGTTGAGTATAATTTCTTTTTGCACCCGTTTCAGAGCTAGTGACGGGAAATTTGAGAGCCAAGTATCTCTGCAAATTGACGTCGGTGACGCCATTGATGAGACGCCCGTCATCGACGTCGTGGGCAGCTCGGTGGCTGAGGGACAGAATGTGGGCAGCCCTGTGTGCGGAGGATTCACAGTGTCCGACGCCGACGTAGACGATGCCCTCACATATGCAATAAGTGGTAAGGACAAATACAAAATCATGAGATTCAAAATGTCCGACACATATTTTCGGTCAAATCTTGAAAACAAAGTTTAGAATTGTGTACTGGTGAATAATACGCACCCCAGCATGAGAGGTCTGATTTGGGGGTACAAAAGTGTGTGTTATACATGGGAAAATACAGTACTCCAGGGGTTTATACTAACACTAGTCCTGTAGCCAAAGCCAAAATGCCCAATGCTAAAGGTATCCTAAGGACTAGTATAAATTTAGGATTTACAAGGCTTTTACTATATGTTATCATTATCAGGACTAGTGCTCCAAAATGTTAGTATTAACTGTGGTCTTATAGCATTATATATCTACAAGCATATATTACCATATGAATAATAGATATTTGTCATATTCTAGCATTGTAACATTTGATGTACTTATCTGACGAAATGTTGAGTATTATGATAGCATATGAAGAATATAAGTTATATTGCTGATCAAAGCATAAAGCATGTGAATGTATCAAATAACATGATTATGATGCAAAATAACTTATCATGAGAACATGACGTGAGATCAGCTTATCATGAGAACATGATGTGAGATCAGCTTACCATGAGGACATGTGAGATCAGCTTACCATGAGGACGTGATGTGAGATCAGCTTACCATGAGGACATGATGTGAGATCAGCTTACCATGAGAGCATGTGAGATCAGCTTACCATGAGGACACAATGTGAGATCAGTTAACTATGAGGACATGTGTGATCAGCTTACCATGAGATCATGATGTGAGATCAGCTTACCATGAGGACATGATGTGAGATCAGCTTACCATGAGATCATGATGTGAGATCAGCTTACCATGAGAATATTGGAAAGTATGTCCAGGCACCAATGGGAGGGCCGTCCACTAGCTCGTGCACAAGGTACAATGGTGGACGGTCGTCCTGGAGTCACAAGAGAGAAAATAATAAATAAATAATGAACATTGTAAATTTGAAAAGGATTTGGAGAAAAAAAAGGTCATGTTAATTTTTTAGGGTAGGGAAAAAAATAATTTGAAAATTAATTCACGTGTTTGGATTAATATCTAAGGTTTGAATTATTAAAGTAATTACGGTAAGTGTTTTTATCAGGGATTTTGGTCAAATGGGTTGATATCCAGATGTTAGTTTCTTATATTGGAGTCCAAGTTTGCTATTAATCCTAGCTTTTGAGTTACAAGGTACCCACAAACTAGTTTCCTTGTAGAAAAATTAACAATAGATTCTATCCTAAGTATAGCTTGGTAGAGATTCTATCCTAAGAATTGCTTGGTAGCATGGTGGTTTAAACATATTTATTTTCAAAAAGAACTGAAACCGGATTGGCAAACAAGCAATATGCTTATATTAATGCCGCTCCGTACATTACAAATACATAAATAAATACATATACATACATAAATGCAATAAATGGATACCGAGGTGATGAGTGAGACATTGTGAGTACTGATTTGCAATTTAGCATGGTGTGTTGACCATCTCTCTTTATACTAGCAGAGTTCAAAATTACCGCTGACCCAGGCCATTTCTCCCAATGCTAAAGGTATCATAAAATCCAGTAGAAATTTGTGTTTTTTTGTGTAAAGATTTGTTATTTGTATCATTATTCAGGCCAGTAAGTTTCTAGTGGTAATTTCGAACACTGTTTCTATAGCAACCGGTTACCATGGGAATATACTGTTGCCAGGCTACCTGAAGATGGACGTGCTGCTGTACGTGTGGGATCAGTTTTAAAGGTAAGTTCCTGTCGCTGCTAGCAGACTTCCCTGGACTTACCTTAGTAATTTTCAAGCTTGATACTTGCTGTTCTAAATGTTGCTTGAAAAGTTCTGCTTTCTTGGCATGGTAGGAGTTTGGCTGTGATAGCACGATGAATGTGATATCTTTGTACTGGAGTCC
Organism: Lepetodrilus pustulosus; assembly: GCA_032355345.1. Taxonomy (NCBI): domain Eukaryota; kingdom Metazoa; phylum Mollusca; class Gastropoda; order Lepetellida; family Lepetodrilidae; genus Lepetodrilus; species Lepetodrilus pustulosus. Next base: position 5,148 of record JAULBP010022971.1, read on the forward strand.
TGGAGAAGAGCAATGGCACATTAACAAGTAGACTAACATACAGCCAGAGCCCCGTGCGATTTGGCTCTCTTCCTTAAACAGAAGGATCTTCTGGAAGAGCTGTCTTCCGTAAAGTCTGGCGTCTGACAACATTTCGACAGATTATCATTGCGATGAATGTGGAGCACAGGACCAGCTATTCTAGCTAATGACCTCCAAGTGTTCGCCCTATTAAAGTATAATCACATTCGTTGTCTATCAGCTTAATTTCATTTCACACGACAGGTGACGCCATTTTGTTTTGGAAGGCTTCCATCGTCTTCCACTCGCCCAGTGGAAGACGCGGAAGGTCTTCCAAGAAGAGAAGACAGCAAATCGACCAAGCGGAAGATAACTCTTCCACTTCAAGAAGTGCAAATCGCACAGGGCTCAGGACTGAACAACAGGAAATAGAATGCAGACAGGGGAAATAACTGAAATATTTAATCGATGCATAACCAGGATGTGTTCAGGCTGCGCTACATTTCTCTATGCTGCTCAGTGTTGCTTTAACCCTTTCCTAGCTGGAAGCAACTGAACATGCCCTAAAGAGTAGTGTCTGTGCCTAATCCAGCAGGGAGAGGGTTAACGGGACGAACATGTTCTAGTATTATTGCAGGTTGAGTTATAATTCCCTTCTACAACAGCTGGGCTTATTGATTTTGTTCTGCTTTGCAACTGGAGATGAAGATTTAAATATATAAAACTCAGAACACACAAAGATGAAGTAATCTCTCATCACCAACACACAGGCTCGATCACTGTACTCAGTTCTTTGTACGCTACATTCGAGGATTGGAATATGTCAATAAATACCTTTGTCTTCTCCCGAGGATGCCACACTCAACGTTGACAACACTGAAAATAAAATAACACATGTTGAAATGGGAAATATTTGCTTTCCAGAACAGATTTTGTGTAACTTGAAATGGCCGCTGTATTTCAAGTTATGTGACACAATCTATATCTACAATTTACTTACAATATCAGTCATGAGTAACACACACTAGGAGTAGAAATGGCAATACAGTGTCTCCTCGATATAACGCTGAAGTTGGGGTCCATGATACCCGCCTTATACGATATTACAGGGAAATAAAAAATAAATAGAAAAGGATCCATGTCTGACTCCGCCTTATATCCGAATCCGCTGTGTATCGGACCGTGTTATATCGAGGTGGCACTGTAACTGGTTCAATTCTCATACACACCCATTTCTGGCAGCCAGATGGAGAGGGGTGCATCCAGACACATCCTGAAGATTGACCAGTGAACCTTTCTTCAGCAGCAGTTGGAGGCACTCGTAACAGCCACAGCTGTGTAAAACACACCCACAGGAACATGTACATAAAACACACCCACAGGAACATTACATAAAACCCCATAAAACATCCTCAGGCATGGCAACAGACAATTGTGAAATCAGCAGAAAATAAGCCCAGGGTTTGCATGTCCAAATCCACATCCCACTTGTAAATAAATTGACACTTGGACAAATAAATCAGCGGAGTTCCACGGATCCTTGGAAAATTGCCATGCAGGGATTGAAAATAACTCTCCTGGGCCATTTCTCCCAATGCTATAGGAATTCTAAGGGCTAATACTAATAGCAATTCATAACATTTGCTATTTTTATCACTATTTGGGCGAGTAATTGTTAAAGTTAGTTTCTATCCCTGCCATGTCAACATGACAAAAGGTTATAAATACTATGTGCAATACCTTGGTTAATTCAGGAAAGCTACAAGACATATGCACCACTTACAGAGAAAGGTCTATACTCACTTTGCAGCCACATGGAGCAACGTCCTCCCTGAGCGACCACAGGCATAGTTGACGTCAAATTTGGACGCAGATAAAAGATCTGACACTGATCTGGAATGAATGAACTAGCTTCTGATAAATCAGAGTATACTGTTGTGCACTTTCTTTCAAATAGAATGATATCACCATTATGAAATTGAATCCTAGCTGGCATTGGATCAAAGTTGATTGTGCATTGACTAACTGACTTTTAACTTTATTTTAATGATGAACCGTTATGAAGATCGATCACCACTTCATCTATGGCATGAAATAGGTTGGAAATAGCCAGAAGATTTACATGTGGGAAAAATTGAGATGTAATAGTAGTACAGACCTGTACTGGTTTGCAATGACCATTGGCATCAGGGTATAGAAAGCTGCTTTTGAGTCTGCAAACAAAATATTGGAGATACCGTTATTACTCTAATAATTCAAACAGCAGAATATACAGTGCCCTCCCTCCCCTGATATAACACGGTCTGATACACCACGGATTTGGATATAAGGCGTTATTTCCTTGTAATAGTAATATCGTATAAGGCGAGTATTATAACACTGGGGGTATGTCATGGACCCCAATTTCAGCGTTATACCGAGGGGACACTGTAATTAATTTTGTAGCTGTTTGAAATATTAGCAAAAGATGAAAATTAAAAATGAGCTGCATAATATTAGGGACATAAACAAAATATATATATAACGGGTATATATAAAATTTGAAAAATGAATGTTCAAATATTTAGGATATTAAGATTTGAAAAATATGGTCATGTTAGTATTTTTAGGGTCGGAAAAATCATATTTTTGACAATTAATTTAGGTGTTTGAATTATTAGTGTAATTACGGTACATATGGTATATGGACACAAAACATGACAGCCCAATATCAGGGGAGGATCCAAGAATACCCCCTTATCTTGGGGGGACTTTAGCTTATTATTTTTTTAATAATCTCATCAGTGTTCAATGATAACAATGTTATAAACATACCGTATAACATTGGGCATGTGGAGAATGACACATAAACCTTATTTTTTTCATTAGTTTTATTGGTTTCTAACACTGCTCATAAAATATCAAATGAATGTCATACACATAACAGTAGGCACTACGTACATTACATTATACATGTGCATGCAGATCTATGATAACATTATTATTATTGAATTATATCTGATATTATACCTGCAGGAAGATTTGCTGTTCTTCCACGTTTCAGTGAAGCAGCCAAGTGTTGCAGAAACTCCATCCCACCGTGCCTTCTACCAGTTGTCTACTGTTACGTCTTATACATGTAGATCTATTATCAGCTTATTATTTTCGTTTATTCAATGTTGTCATCTACTTCCTACATTTGCGTTGAGCTATAAATATAATATTCGTTTCTAAAATGCGATTGGATACTATCTATAGATCTTTTTAGATTAGAAAACACTATTCAGACGGAAGCAGTGATGATAAAATTTTACTTTAAAAATGAAAGTATTGATTATTATTTTTATGAAAGGTGTCTGCAGTCAGATTTATAGATCTATAACATCACAGCACCACACTTCGTTATGAAGAATCTCAGACAAAATGTGAAGTGGTCAAGGGGACGTAACTCGCAATCAACAACTCTTTCGTGATTGAGAACAATAAAGTTGCTTTCATTAATATTCGTAGAGTCACGCCGACAGTGGAAGTTTCTTCAGATTTGACAACGAAATATGGTAATAATCAATGATTAAACAATTACCAGTTGATTACACATGATTCTTTAGTGCTGCTATATTTTCAATTTCCCAGTGAGATAAAGAATCCACCATGAATAATCATAAAACATAGCTATTTGATGAGGCTGAGTTAGGAATTCTTAGAAATAATGTAGATATTTGAATGTTAATAGTAGGCACTCATATTAGTCTATGTTAGGTAAAGCATAATATCCTCATGATCCCAGTGGCTATTACCAGCTTCTGCTATTTGGGGACGAAGGTTCTCACTCACGGTCACCAAAAAAAAAATGTCATAAATGTGATAACTCAACGGCACATTGAAACTTACTTGAGTGGAAGGTAGTGGGTTGGATCACCGGCGGCATCATTATCATACAAAAATACATTAAGAGATGGTACTTGCTGTTTCTGATCTCCTGTATATTTATGATAATTGAGTATTCTCAAATTTATTTTCAGTTTCGTAACCAGTACGACAATGATGTGACTGTTTGGAGTCCTCAGGTATGTTTATCAATTTTACCACACCTGAATTGTATTGATAGTAATATTGATAATTAAGTGTGTTCATATTACCTAATTATTATTAAGGATACAAACCATCACATATTCATAAAATCTCTGTAATCATCATGAATATCAATCACCAATGATAAAATTGAAATTTTGTTGGTTGAACTTGTTGCTGTGGCTGGAGTGAATCTTGGTCAGTCGTCACCATCGTAACGAGCACTACTGTTTGAGGTAACTACCTTGTCTGTCATTGCTTGTTGCAGGGACGTATTCATCAGATAGAGTATGCCATGGAGGCTGTTAAACAGGGCTCTGCGACGGTCGGTCTCAAGTCACGAACACACGCTGTACTAGTAGCACTGAAGGTAAATGTTACTACCACTGTTACTCCTCCCCACCACCCCAACCACCACTGTCACTGTCCCACCACTTATGTCCCACTGCCACTGTCCTACCACCACTGCTACTGTCCAACCACCACTATCCCACATGTGGTGTGTGTGGTAGGAGTCGCATTATTGGATACTTTTCATCACCATTTTATCAGGCTCACCTGACCTGATCACCAAAGTATTCAATGCTCAACAAGTAAAGGGGTTACAAAGACATAACATTATTACAGTTTGTAACTCACAATGTTAGTCTGGAATCTGGTATGGTCGGAATTTCAGAAATATATATTTTTTAAACAGATGTTTATTCACCTTAAAAAATTACAATGTACTATACTACATGTATCTTGCAAACAGGAAAATGATGACAGAATGAGGTCCAATTCCAAGAGAGATTCAGCTCTAAATAATTTGCTTACGTGAATCCACTTGCCTTCTGCAAGTTGCTTCTGATGTCCTTCCTTAAATATTGTTTCTATTTCTTTTCCCTTCTAGCGAGCTCCATCAGAACTGTCTGCACATCAAAAGAAAATTATTCCAATTGATGACCATGTAGGCGTGTCAATAGCAGGCCTCACTGCTGACGCTAGACTATTATGGTGAGTATAGTAGCAGTTTAACCCTCTCCCTGCTGCAGGCAACCGGAGATGCCCTAAAGAGCCGTGTCTAGGCCTAATCAAGCAGGGAGAGGGTTAACAGATATTTTTTTTTAACGGAACTACTCTCAACGACATGCTCTAATTGATGTTTTTTCTCACTTGTGTTAGGTTCACACATCCTAGGACAGTAGTCCTCTTCGCTGCGCTTACCTTCATGTTCTTCTGTTTCAGTAACTTCATGAGATCAGAGTGTCTCAACTCCAGATATTCATATGAAACTGCTCTCCCAATATCTAGACTTGTGGCTATGATCGGAAATAGTATCCTTTTTTAAGAAACTACAGTTACAGTTTAGATACATTTTCCCATATCATTAATAAAAAGATAATGGCTTAGTTTAAAGAATAGTTCTGTAACAATTTTCTTGTATATTCTTGAAATAGACATGTCCAATTGTCAATTATTCATCTATCTAACGCTAAGACCCATGTCCAAGTAGTTCCTGTGTTGTGATTTCCTTGACCACATGAAGAATCACAGGTCCCCACACAGCGATATGGTAGGAGGCCATTCGGAGTGGGTCTCCTAGTTGCTGGTTATGATGTGAGTATAGAATTGACTTTCATGCAATGTTTTAAAGGCATACTATCACAGAAGGTTGACCTAAATAGTGGACAAATAAATTTCTATCTGGAGCTACTTATACTTGATTTGTCCACCCAAAAGTTATTTACTAATGCACTTATTCCCCAATGCTCGATAGTTCTCACTAATTTCATATTTTATATGAATTCTGGTTACGAAGCATTAATTATCTTGTCTTTGATGCATCAATGCAGGGGTCGACACTAGCACTAGTCCTGTAGCCACCTACGAGTGGAAATCATGGCGGACTAGTAACTTTTATAAGTCGGTAGTCATGCTGGCTAGTGATTTATATTCTTCATTTTATAATTATTTTTATTTTAGTGGAAACTGACTGAAGTGATTGTTCAAGGATTACAGTAAATTGTAATAAATCCAGAGTTGAATATTTAAGCTCATTTGCATTGTCATGATGACCTAATAAAAATTACATTCTGATTCAATTCATTATTTATTTTGGGACTAGTACAAACTTTGAAGGACTAGTAAAAATCTTTTTTTACTAGTCCTGCTGGCTACTGCAAATTTTGTTTAGTATCTACCCCTGCAATGTAATTGTGTTGTTTTATGTTTTAGTCTTACCACTTTGAGTACCGTAATGTCCCCTTGCATTAATATAATGAAGCAAAAAAGAAATACATGTGTACGACCATATTCAGATTGTTTACTTATATCATTGGATTGGAATGGAATTTTGCCTACCATACAGGGTGGAAAGGTTTTTGGAAGGCAAACATGAATTTAGTTATGTATGCCAAGTGACAGTTGTAGCTAAGAACTAGTCCAAAGCAACCATAAATATCTGTGATATTATGCCTTATGCATTATTATTTTCACCTTTGTCTTGTACATTAGGTTATATTTTTCAAAGCCTGTCCTGGGAACCTGGCATCAATAAGGGCTATGGATGTTAAAGGTTTACTCCTGGCCTAAACTGACAAGCTGGGATATAAGTGAACGAACCTTGAAAGTGGCTCTAAACCCCTAAGTTAAAAATAAATAAAAATGGTGCACAAAGTTCTCCTCATTTTGGTAAACTATAGGTTAGGCCTGAGAACATGTTTGTGATCGCAAAATACATGTACTGCTGTTCTCACTTTTCACGTATACTTGTGGCACATTCTTACTTTGATTTGTATCTCTATGTATCTTTTAGTTTGATGAGTTCCTTGTTGCATTTGTCGTGAAATATTCCTGATGATGAAAGAAATATAAAATATAATAACTCACTCCTCGTCGCATAAGGACAATGGGTGAAAGAATCCGGTGCGACGTAAAACAATCTCACTCGCTCCGTCAATATTTCAGAGTCAAGGCCCACACATCTATCAGACGTGTCCGTCCGCCAACTACTACGACTGCAAGGCCATGGCTATCGGGGCTAGGTCACAGTCTGCTCGTACCTACCTAGAGAGGAAGCTGGATATGTTCATCGATTGTAAGTACTGCCACTGATAGAGCTCGATATATCTACAAAAGGCTTTGATATTCACTGTCAAAATATCTCGGAAGTAACATGTACAGTAGTCAATTAATATACAAAGAAATTAATCTGGGGGGAAAAATCGTAGAAATTATACTAACATTGTTGCTGGTGTCGAAGTGGTGGAGATTTTATGACTGCTTCTTGTACATCTAAAGCCAGCCCTGATGATCTGATCAAACATGGCCTGAGGTCTCTGAGGGACACGTTGCCACAAGAGCTAGAGCTCACAACCAAGGTCAGTAGGTCGTGGCTAAAGCAGCACGTTTAGGATAATAGTTGTCTCTATATGTTATGAAATTCTGAACTGTTTGTGTTCTGTTGAAGGAAATCAACTGAAGATGCTAGTAGTGTGACTGAACATAAAATCGTATTATAGAAAGGTTGCATGATCAATGTATTTTGTATTTTTTTTTTATATTGATTTCAGAAATTACTAAAGTAATAAAAATTGAATCATGCATTGCCAAACAGAGTTTAATATTAACAAAGAACTATAATAATTTTATTTTACTTTTCAGAACTGCTCTGTTGGCATTGTTGGACGAGAACAAGATTTCACCATTTATGATGATGATGGTGTTACAAAATATGTATCCTTTTTGAATACTTCAAGTGTAGCTTAATAGATATTGTTATTTATAATTGTTTTTTCCTGCTGGGGATAAAACAATCTCATTCACTTATAAAGCAAAATAATAAAATTTTGTACATATTCATGAAGATGTCCCCTTGATATAACGTTGAAGTCGGGGTCCATGACATACCCTCCCGCGTTATAGTACCCGCTTTATACGATATCACGGGGGCGGGATGTAGCGCAGTGGTAGAACGTTGGACTTCGGAGCAAATGGTACCGAGTTCAAATCCCGCCCCACGGGGGCCCGGCATCAATTTCGCAGAAGTTACATTGAAGCAATATTGGTAGGATGCACCGTCTGTAGAATGGCACTACAGTTATCATCCTTGGTCTGTCAGTACCAGCCGGTGCTCACAGGTAGGTTTACTGCAACATTCAGCGCTACGGATTTCCTCCTGCCCTATGTAAACTGACAAGTCGTGATGTCAGTGAAAGATTCTAGAAAGCGACTCTTAACCCCATTACAATATATATATATGTATATGTATATATGTATGTTCCAGTAAATTGAGAACTGTATACTGTATTTATTGCCAATAATTCGTTCTTTGATTGTTTCTCTTATTATACAAGTTACTATAAATTATTTACCTAATAAATAGATAATCTCACCCGAGTGTCTTGGAATATCAAATATATCAACACGAGTCATGAAAGTTATTAAATCCGAGGCTTTGCCGAGGATTTAATTACTTTCATCGACGAGTGTTGATATATTTGATATTCCAAGACACAAGGGTGAGATTCTATTTATCACCCAATATCATT
>JAULBP010023082.1:0-13729 GCA_032355345.1 Lepetodrilus pustulosus
ACTTCTCCTTGTTATGGTATGGCCAAACAATGCAAATCTGTTATAACTTTTCTGCTATCAAGCTATACTGTGAGTGATCTCCCAAATGCACACCTGATTGTGCTGGAGCCGATTTGGCATACACTTTGCATGCACATGTAGATTCAATGAGAATCATACTAAAGGAAATTTTGTCCTAAAATAAACATGCATCTTCTAGCTATTAATTAACAACTTGTATGTTAAAAAATGTTTAAACATTAATCTCACATGTCAATGGTGACATAAAATCAGCAAGTTATCTCCCTTGCGCAAGACGGTATGAGGAATCCAGATAAAAGTTTCTTTTGTTAGCAACAGATTGTAGATAATATTTTCAGAGGAGAACCTAATATTAAATTTTATATAAAAGCATCTACTAACAATTTGTTCAATCTGATAAATCAAAATATTTAAAAAAATTAATTCATGAGATAATGCATCATGCATGGTACAAAATCATACAATTTGGAATTTAACCGAAAAGTTTAACATAATTATTATAATGGTCTTGATTGAAAGGGCTGAAACCCAAATGTCCACTGGTCATTTAGATCTACATCTCTGCAGTACAACATATACTGACCAGTCACCTATCACACCAACTGGCCACTGCTCTACCATAATATTTATCACCCAACATACTGGCTTCAACAGCACAGGAAAAATCAAAATGTATATGACCAAGTGATATCTACTAAGGAGATATAACTTGACCCATATTTCAACTGGCTGCACTACCATTGTGATGTCATCACTATCCATTGTGATGTCATAGCATTCCAATGGCTATGACATCACAATGCAGATGCACAACAGTTTGGGTTTTTTTCCAGTAAAACTGTTAATGAAGTGCTATTTTTCTTCTCAAATTACTTAGAACATTTGATATATTGTGTGATAAATAATCTCACTACAAGCGTCTTTTGATATGAAATATATCTACTTGTTAGCTAATAAAAGCTAGTAAAATATAGTCTCACAGCAAGTCTCATATTTGTCTTAGCAACTAGAATATATTGACATTGTATAATATTAAAAGATAGTTGAGTTGGGTGAAATAATTCTGCACATATTCTTCTCTGGTCACTAATAATAATTAGCCACTGGTCTATACGGTATACCCACCGGTCATGAATGTCCAGTCTGACGTAGGCGTGCTGAAGTCCGTTTCCAGTTTTACATAATAACGATAATGTTTCCGCCATCATGTCATTTGTTAATGGATTAGCTGGGGGCTTCTGGAGAGAGAAAAACAATGTTCAAAATATTGTTCTAGATTTAAGCAAATTCCATCAATGACAATGTAGAATATGTTATGATTTTGTAACATTGAGGCTTTGTGTCACTATGACCTAAATGGAAAGTTGACTTGATGGGATAATGACTATTAATTAATATACGGTAAATCATTTAACCATGTATTCGATCATATACACCATAAATTTCTCCCATTTCGTTTGTTTCTGGTGAAGTTGGTTGAGCAATCCATTTCATACATCCAAACATTGAACAGCTGTTGAAACATGTAAACAAGTTCTTTCTAAACATACAAACATATATTCCAATGAATAAGAAGAACGTTAACTTCTGCATTGGTAAGTTTTCATATCAAAAGGTAACATTATAGAAGAGTTAAAAAGGTGTATTTACCTCTTCTTCTTCCTCCTCGTCGTGTTCCGCTTCGTTTTCATCGCGATCTTCGTCGCCAAGATCACGTTCTTCATCTTCTACATGCTCTTCTTCTCCCCCATCGCCTGTTGCATTCTCTTCCTCATCGTATGTCTCTTCTCCTTCGACTTCTGACATCGTAAACTACTCTTTATCTGGTCAAAGACACAACGAAAAACAAACTGTCAAATAGCAGACAGCTAAACGTGTTGACTGAGAAAATGGCGTCTCGTTGCTATGGGGACCAAGTCGCCGAAAACGCCCATTTGCCAACAAAATTGACTAGCCGATCACAGTGGCGTGGGTTTGGGTCCTGGGAACATATGCCTGTGATTCGTTTCAATTTTTATCGCAGATATTTGGCACAATTTACCAAATACATCAAAATACCGACTCCTTTCGAGATTTCACGAGACTAGCAGAAATCATCCCTCGGATCGAAGAAGAGAGGTAAGCTCATAGAAGTTTTAGAACTTCCCAAAAGTTTGTTTTATGACCTTGTTATGTCATTTCAGAGAGGGAGAGTACAGATAGTCTATTAGATGCAACTGAGATATTTCCTCAACTTTGTCTTCAGAGTTTATTAGATAAAAGTGTTTGAACGTGGGCTAGTTTTTTTTTGGGACGTTTTCCAGCTTTTCAGCCTCAAACGTTTTATCTGATACGGTTCAAAGCTCACGGGGGCGTGCGCTCATGGCATAGAGTTAGTTTTCAGCGCTCATGATATCAAACTTCTCCTATTTTAGTAAATGATTCGGGTCGAGTACTTTTGCTATATATGATAGTGATTATATTATGTTCTTTAAAAAAGACACGCGACTCGCTTCATGTTTTATGTAGAAGAATGACAGATTTTATATCACTTCCACGTCTTTGAAAGTGGGACGAATTTTAATAGATTTGTTGTTTACCAGTTAATGGACCTTTATCAAGTATATAGAAATATATTTCATGTGAATATTTAGTCATGTTGACATATTTACATAAACCATAGGAATTTCTGCGAGGATGGCATTTTTGCTTGTTTTGTGTGTTTTCCAATGTGTACATACATATTGTTTGATTGTGTGGACAACATTTATGGAACGTTTGTATTGACCTTATTTGGTTGCTATAATTACACTATTGTCAATATTGATTTATTTTTTTGCTCTTCGGGTATAGAATTCACAAATGGAAAAGGAAACAGTACATGTCCGAATTATTGAGAAGTACTTAATGATCTGTTTCTAAAAATAATACAACTATAGACGCAATTTAGCAAAGTTGTATAGAAAATCAGCCCAGGTATGTTGTAAAAATGTGCAATGTATTTGCAAGCACGTTCATAGACCATGATTTCAGGTAGAAATCCTATAAAAGATTTATTCTACTTTTATTGATTGTGTAGCATTGCCTGCACAGTTATTTTGGTTGCCATGGTAACAACCGACATTATCCCTCCTCGCAAGCTCCAACACGACTTAGATCTGTGGAACAGCTATTGTTTGCGTACCAGCTCAATAATTTTCTTTCACATGAATTGAACCTTGCATATTGTTTTTTGATAGGTTGTTGGATTGCCATAGAAACCATGGTCCTTTGTTTTCAAATTAATCTATCATTTCTGTCTATATATTTGGCAGTGCACCAAATCAGCTATTGTCAAACTTGTGGTGTTGGCCTAGTGAGGGAATGTCATTTTTAAGATTATTTGGGACAAGTCTGGCATTTAACAGCTTGCCTCAAGTAGTTATGATTTACAAAGTACCCGGTTTAGCTCTTGGCTAGTTGCTATTGGTAACTTGACAATATACCACAGCAAGTATAGACTACAGATCACTAGAACAAAATCTGACAGATATATTGGCATACTCAATACAAAATACCTTCCTTACCTTTTAGAGAAAAGTAGTATGTTATTTTCTTGCCTTGTCATGTTTGTGGGTGTGGCTTTAAAGATCATTACTACTAGTGAAAAGATTCAACATCAATATTTACACATAAAATTGTTTTAAACATCTCTTTAATTAACTAATGCAGTAAATATTTATTAAAATGATAAATTGTATCCTTTCTAGAAAAAAGACTCATTGATGTTTTAAATACATCAATTAAAGAAAGATCTCATTAATTATCTAATTCAGTAAATATTTATGTAATAATTAATTGTATTATTAAAAAAGATGATACAAAGATTAATTAATTTAAGAATTCATCATCGCCCTGCACACAGTCACCATTCAGGAAATACATGTCCTGGGATGTTTTCAAACCGAGCTGATCACCTCTGAATATAATGCTTACCTTTTCATAAAGTTCTATAACCATATCTCCAGCACAATAGGCGGGTTTTGTGAATGATCAATTGCGCGCAAGGCCCCCGGTCTGTATTTACCATTGATTTCTATTAATTTCATCATTTACTTAGTATTTGACTTGTAGCCGGTATAGCAACTCTGTATTATTTATGCATGCCCAGCCTGGCACATTGTGCTGGTTGCCATGGATACCACCCATTTTCCCAGGTAGGGTGAAATTGTGGTAGTCGAGGGGGTTGGATTAGTTTAAGGACTGGGAGGGTCAGTCACGGTGGTTAGCGCCACCCACAGACGGTGGTCAGTCAGCCGGACCAGTGTGTGCACGGACAACTGGATGGACGGATGGACTAGTCGGGATATTCGGCTAGGCCTTTTCGAAAGGTAACTTGGAGCATAGTTTCTCTTACGGAGACTTGAGTGTCTTGTAAGCTATAGTGTTGTCATGGTTAACTGAACGAGCCATTGGAAAGATTATGATAAGGAACTTATACAGGTGTTCATATTAGAGATATTATCTTTGACTATATTTTTGGATTTGTTGCTTTTTTTCTTTGATATTTTAAAATCTCAATAATGCTGGGTTAGTTAATTGTTCGTTATGAACTGAAAGGGCAATCATGCAAGACAACTGTAGGTAGCAATTAGAGAATGTACTTAGTAACTCTAGATAATTGATTTTTCCTGACATATTTTCCATTTAGTATGTAACAGCTGCTTGAACGAAAACTAGATAGTACACTCCTGTTATTAAACAAACTTAACTATATCAATAGAAAGGACTTTTCAAGGGTAAATTTACCATAGTTGCATAAGAAAGTTATTTATGATTTAATATTTAGTAAAGTTAATGCCTTTGCTTGAATTATTGGCTAGCCTTTTGAAGTAAATGTCAAACATTTTGATTGAAATTCATAATTATATTCAGACATATTTCAGATGCCAATACTTTATTTGACATTTTGTCGCATCATAGATGTCAGAATAATGTGAATGCTTTTGATATTGTTGTCAGTGTTATGGGACTGAAGGATTACGTGTATAACTGAACAGAGATATTTGTCAGGATTATATTATTACATGTACTTGGAAGGAATCCAATAAATAACACCATTTTTTTTAACTTTTTATTTTATTTTATTAATGTCTGCACAAATGCTGTAGATTTAAATATGTCCAACCCCTTCTTTATGTCACATATATCAGTGTATCACAATCTATTTATTGTTTTACAAACATGTAGATTGCGTTTTCATATCAGTTTGTTTTATGATATCCATGTAACGATAAAAACCATATTGAACTTATTACATAATAAATATAACATAATTATACGCCTACTTTTCATTGGATTATTCTTTAGAATGCTATAATAAAAGTCTTATTAAATGACATCATTAAGTGCATTGAACCCCCATATAAACTCCCTGGGGAGAATGCTAATCAGAACATAACTTTAACAACCACTCTTCAAAATAACATCTTGTATGTTGACTGTTCAGACAGTTCTCCGTGGAGTATCATTGGGAGATCTGAAGATATCAAATGATAGTGTGGTGGTTAGTGCTTCGGATTACGAACTGTTTGGTACCGAGTTCAGATCCTGCACATTAACTTATCCTGAATGCATAAGGTGCAATGTATTTATACTGTACTGTAGTCGTCATCCTTGGTTGTTATGCATTATCGGAGCTGGTGCTAGCACAGTGATTCATTGTCATTTGTTGGAGCTAAAGGTCCCGAGTTCGATCCCTCTGTGGATACCTGGCACCAATAGAAGAAGAAATTACCTTCCGATGTGATAGCATATATGCTGTATGAACTCTGCAGCTCAGGTGTCAATGTCATCCTTGGAAGTAGTTCTAGATTCCTCTATCCCTCCCTGTTGACCATAAGATACTTTTTGTATTGGTATGGTCAGTATTTGAGGGTTAGAGACCATTCCTATTATAATATTAGTAATATTCTTTCCTCACCCATGTCAATGACTCATAACATTAAAACGTGCCGCAATCGCTCCCACTTACCATATAGAAATGTGTTCTTGAAAGGTTTATTAGTTCCAAAACATGCATCATGCTAACAGATCGACGTATTCATCCATGTAATCGGCCTGATAATTTCTGTTTTCAAATATTCGTACTTTTTCATGGTGCCAGTTTGCTATCATCACGTGACCAAATCTCGCGACCTGTACCGAGATACACATAAATCCGTGACGTCGGGGGTCAACGTGTCGTGTGACAATAACATGGGTGAGGAAAAAATATCATTTTATTAAGAAGGATGCTCTCAAGCCCCATCCTGATGAACATACCTATCTAAAAAGTATCTTATGGTCAACAGGGACGGGGTTGAGGAATCTCAAGCTACCTTGGAAGGGGCAGCAGTAGTGCTGCAGTGGTAGATTGGTGGAGTTCAAATCTCGTCATGGGGTACCAGCATCAATGCTTGTGGAAATTACCTTTCCAACATGATCATGATATGATACACTGTTTATGCAATGTTAATGCAGTTATCATCCTTGGTCTGTCAGTACCAGCTGTGCTTGCAGGTTTACTACAACATTCAGTGCTACAGATGTTGCAGGTTTCCTCCTACCATAATCTCACAATAAGTTATGTTGATATCAGTCAAAGATTATTTAATTCCTCACTACCTGAATGACAAAACATGTATATTTATTATATTATTAGATATTAATTTGTCGATAAATGATACTGGGCAACAAAGATTTCATACCACATTGGTAAATACAGATTTTAAAAAGTCATCCAGACTTTTAAAAAAGCATAAAATTAAATAATAAAAGATTCAATAAAGAAGGTATCATTTCCATTCACTGATAGAAGCTTCCTTTAGATTAGTGTCTGTATGTCATGTTTATGAATAATAATGACATATCTAATACTGTTTTTATCCTCTAATACAAAGTCCTATATGTACATTCCTGTTGATAATGAACAATGACAAGACCATGTGGATGTAAATGTTTATTTTAAAAACAATTTTACATCTAAAATAAAGATTGTTCTAAAGTTTCCATAGACACAGACAGGCAGGTAGATTAGAAGTCTATTCCATGTCTATAAAACATGATATCTAATAAAAGACTAATACTATTTTTGCCCTCTTCAACAATGTCCAATAACACATACCTGCTGATTATGAACAATAATATATATACAATATAAAAACCCGTTTCTAAAATTCCTTGAATGTGCTTTGGGGTAATGACATGTTTGTTTAATGATTTGTCCAGAAATCTTTGTCAACAAAGTTCTTGAGGGTATGGATTAAGAACAATGGTGGGTAAATATTTACATTTCACTTTTTTCTTTTAAAGCGCTATTCCCCATCAAACTTTCCATCCGAGTGTCTGACACTGTTAGCGACCACACCAACTCATTAGGCGAAACAGACGAAATTCCTCGCATTATGAATTGTCACACTAAGCATAATTAGTTTGGCGTTTTATCTCCTCGTTCCATTTTCCCATGCAGTAATGCGATGCTCAAGTTATCTGCTTTTAGATATAAATGTATTAAGAATGCTGATTCTTCATAGAGTGGAGTTACAAACTGCCTGGTTTTTGCAGACTGTTGCAAATTTGCTTAGATTCTTGAATGTCTCTCTTTTTTATCTGTGTAAGTCTCTTTGAAGTTTTTGTTCCGTCTCGAATACTGTCCAGATTTTCCTGACATATTGTGTGAATTATATTACTATTAGTTAAATGAGGTTTTTGGAGATATTAGTCAGCTATACAGTTCACAAGTAAAGAGAAAAATAATAATTGAGCCACAAGTTCTGATGGGCACTTGGCATTTTGATTTCAACAGGTCAATGGCTATGCCACTTGATAGATTGTTTGGAATATTTGAAGGGATGTGTGTTATGGATGGTGGTGGTGCTGTGGGTGTGGATAAGCTGGAGTTGGTGGAGCTGTGGATTGTGTACACAGTAATCTACTCTTGGTTCAATGAATTAATGCCAATTGAATAATATAATTTCATTTTGGGGGAAAAAAGTGGAAAAGTTGGCCCAAATAAAAGTAATACCAAAGCTGGGTAGATTTACACAAATGTTCAGCTTGATCTTTTGGCTATTGTGAAGAAGTCAGAGGTTTACCACAACTTTGGCAATGATGGACTTTGCATGATCTCATAAGCTGGCCTTGGTCCTTTAGGCTGAGAGCTCTAACTAGAGGATAAACTATTAAACAGTTTTTGCTGTCGTTTGCCAGTAGAGCATGGACAAATCAAGTGTTGGAATCTGTGGAAACTAATAGTTGAGCTTTTTGGTTGTTGTTGAAGAGGAAAGTGGCTTATCCGGGTACAAAAATAATTATATTATCTTTTTGCATTACTCCACATTGGAATTATTCTTGTACCTTATAAGTTGTAGTTGTACAAGGAATTTAAACTTTTATGACTATCGTTATTTATGATATGCCATTGCTAAATATATCCTTACTTATTTAAACGGTTCATACAAAGATTTGCACATTAGCTTTTACATTCATACCTCAATGAAGGTAATAAAAATTACAGTCAATTCTTATAAATAAATTACTCAACAAAAGGATGGGGAATCATTTGATTTAAAAGTCTATAATATGATTGCATCAATGTAGTTAGGATCTTTTTCTGATGTCAAGTATAGATGATGTCATATATATGTTACGTAACAATGCCACCTAAGAACATTTCATTCATCAAAGTATGAATGCAACTTTTGGGATGACGTGGACCAATCAGATTATTGGATTGACAGTAAAGATATTTATTGTCCTGTAACCTTAATTCATATAGAATATGAAAAATTTGTGATAACTATCGCGTGTTGGGGATTAGGGGCATCAATGGGTGGACAAATAAAACGTAAGTAATCTCAGGTAGAAGTTTGTTTGACCATTATCTATAGGTAAACCATCAGTGATAGTATGCCTTTAAAGAATTGATTCTAGGAATTTAGTGCCACTATACATGTCATTGCTAAATATATCCTTACTACTCATATATCAGTCTTGAAGCAGCTTAGCTACTAATGGCCGACATATGTAACCTGTTTAACAAAATTATTTATTATCCATTTTTTGTTAGATATATTTAGCGATTGCACAAAACATGGCTTCCTTGGGATTCATTCAACATGCAAATGTAATCAAGAAGTACAATATTTAATTTTGACCAAGTGCCAATTTTCATTTACTCATCTCCAATGACCATAGCCATGGTTGATTATGTTATAATATTCTTGTTTTGCATCAAGTGCAAGGCTATAGTTTGTTGATGTAAGCACGTATGTGTTAAGTACGTATACATCTGGAATGATAATAATGTGCACATCTCTCTCACTTGTTGCTGTTTAAACAAAATACCTTTCACATCAAATCAGATGACTTCATACTTTGAATAGCTGTGACAATCTTGTTGCTTTGCCTAGATAAGTATAACAACACTTGTAATATTATGTTACGTCCAAATTGTATAGTTATCTGCTTTGAGCTTAGGTTGGTGATTACACTAGAAGAATATGACCCGCAATATGTAGATATGAGTAAAGTGAGATATATTGTAATATATACAAATATCACAGGAAGACATGTCCGCCCCCATTTGTCGTCTCAGCCCTGTAAGAAGTCATCACAACACATCCATGGATTTTAAACTTTATTAGAATTCTACATAATTTCTACAAAAGTCGTGACCCCTGATGTTTCTATGAATGCAAGAGGTAAATTAGTATTGTAAATACACTAATTATTTAATCGTATTCTCACGCGATTTATCACATTCTGGAAATTTATGTCCTCTCAGGCAAGGCAAGTACTATGTCAATATTTCCTTTAAATATTAAAGAGGAGATGCAGCATTCTTGTTTATATAAACACGGCCAGATATTCATGGTTTTTTTTTTGTGTTAGCAAAGTTCATACCAATGATTGTTACATTTCGTAAACTCCTGCTAAAGGATTGGGGCGTATGTTATGCTAAGTCATATATTTGTTTCTTTTTCGAAGAATTGAGAATTTCAAAACACTGTATAACTGGTGTGACATAGTCCAAACAAGTTTTGAGGACGAAGAGCAAGTATTTTTATCATATTACGGTCTGACCCACATATATTAGCATTATATTTATCAGATATAAGTCAGTTACCGGTAGCGGGACTAGAGATGAGGTAAGTTGGTGTACCTTTATGCTTACTATATGTTTCATTTATACCCTTTTTGTTCTTTTCATCTTAAGTTTTACAATACAAAAACCTACATACTTTAGATTTAATTTTTTTGTATATTATATGATACATTCGAGAACAATTTCAACCATGTACGCTTTTCTCCTCAAAGCATTTATTATTTTCATGCTTTGGTGAATATTTTATCTAAAGGAAAAATTTGAAAATTTGCCAGGTTGATAAGAATTCTATTGTAGCCAAGCAGTAGGAGTGTGCAAATTTCTGTATAAAGAACACGGAGTGATATGTATGAGAGCGCAATATATACTGTGTCATGTCAAAATGGCCAGTTACGGGCACATAATTTCATTTATGTGAATATGGTATGATTTGTTTGCCAAGCACAGATAGTTAAGTACAGGGTTACCAAGTGACTGAGCAAGTTTGTACAATTACTTTAGAAATGGTGTCACGTGGGACATGAGCTCAGCTTACAGATAAAACTGGTAGAAACGCATTTATTCTGGATATTTCGGAAAGTTTTGTAGGACATTTAGATAATAGCTATTCAGAGATTACATAAAATTTTCAGATTATGTTCAAAGAAAAAAAAATTAAACATTTCCATTATAGGCTCTTAAGGATTTGGAAGCTGGAATATTGAAACATTTGTAAGTCTTCATTTTTAGAAGTATGACATTGAAACTTTTATTTCTTTTGAATATTGAGAGATAAAATATGTCGTTCCCAAATCTGAAGTTTTGATAATTTTGTGTGAAAGTATCAGAATCATCAAAGTCATATTGGAAAGAAATGGATTTTTTTCTCTCCATATTTCTTCTGGCAAAATGGCTTTTGTCAAATGGTGATGAGAATAACATTGCAAATAAATACTGATTCATTCAATCAATTGGGGGGAAATGGAGACAATACAAAATGTACTCTTATCAAAATACTATTCAAGGTCATGTCTGCCTTGTACAATTTATTAAACATATGAATCTATTTGTTGACTAGTTTTCTATTGGACAAACACCAGCCATAATGTGAAACAGTCAATTTGTGAAGGATAAACATAATAAATGAACATAATTGTTATAAATGTTTTATTGTCTTGTATTAGTAGTAACCATGGAAACAGATGAATTGTTTATTCATCCTCATTAATGCTGATAAATAGGAGGAAATATGACAAACGAAAAACTAGAAAACTTGCCCAACCTTTGGGGTAAGATTTGAGTTAAATTTATCAATATATAATAACTTTGGGAAAGATACCATGAATTTTGAATACTGCATCCGATATATTGAATTATGATTGAATATGGTTGACTGGGAATTACCACTATGTAACTAGATTTACTAAAGACTCTTTAAAAGAGTGACTATGAAAATTATATATTCATGTATTTGCATACTTATATTATGGAGAAATGTTAATTAAATCAGATAATAATGTTTATTTGACCTAAGAGCTTGTTGAAACTTTTACATAACGTGACAGTTACTTGGCAACGACTAAATATACACCACATGTACTCTGTTGACTGAGATTATTGCTAAAGGAAAGTTCATTTATGTATTTAGTGTCAATATGACGTGTCTGTCATAACTGACTTATTGATATGATTACGAACAATAATATAAAGATCAAGGTTAAATTGACTTTGTGGTGCTTGCTTGAGTATGTTTTGTCCCAATGAATTCATTACATCTGGATAGAAAATTTGCTTAGAATGAATGAAAACTAAATACCTACAGTATGTCATCTTTTAAGCTAAATTGAAGTAGTACAATAGAATGGTAGAAATCTAATTAGTAACACTAGTCATGTATTTTATAACAAATGTATACAATTAGACTGGTTCAAAATGTGAACCCTGCTATACTCCCTCTAAACAATTTTACAAATTTATCCCTTAGAATTGTCCTTCCAGAGATATCTAGCCCTGTATTTTCTGTCATAAATATGGAACACTACATGCATTACCTTAAACTGCCAAAATAACTATACATTTCCAATAATGTTCTCACTTCTCTATTTCTAACCACTTCATTCAGCATATTACAAAGTGCAGCACCTAATGATGGCTATTGTCCTGTTTCTGCTAATGTATTGTCTCTCCACCTCTCTCTGCCTCTATCAAAGCTGCTTAACTAAATTGATCTGTTTGGACAGTTAATGATTCTGATGTTTCATCCTTACTTTCCTCCCTGCCAATTAATTATGCCTAATTGTTGGTGTCATTTTAAGATCCGACCTAATTAATGGGATTATGTTGCAATTTGAAACTATTGATAGACGTGATTAAGCAAGATTATGGGAAAGGCAATGAGAGGGTCAATTGCTGGCTACTTAGGAGGTAAACATTGCTTCTTTCATTAAATTAATTTAATGTTTCAACTTTGGTATCGATCGGAGGAGCATATTTCACTGTTTATTGACAGAGACGAATGAATTTTATGGAGATATAATGTAGGTAAGTGTTTGGTCAGTTTTCATATATATACTCATCAACTTTAATTAAGGGCAGGTAGCCATTTTGGGCATATTTATTTAATATTATTTTATTTATGCAGGAAATGTCACCAGATTCCAAAACCTAGTTCCACTAAATATCTGCTGGCCCTTAAGTTTGTGTATATATATTAATAACTGAATTGTTTTAGCGAGTTATTTTATAAATATATCATTGTAAGAAGATAGTGAAACAATTTTTTAAAACTCTATTCTCTATATGGCTATCTCATTATCAGTTGTCTCGAATTTGGACATAAAGCGTTATACCCATGTACACTATTTAAATCATTTGAGAACATTCACTCCCGTTATTGTCAAGTGTTTTATGTTTCAGAGTATTTTAGACTTCCTTGATTTCATAACAATATATTAAATATTTAATACAGGATGTTCATTTAGCCGAGAATCATAGTTATCAAAATATATGTATTTTAGTGTTATGTTGGGAAGTAGTAATGCAGTGAAACCAAACGTTGCAAGTTGGAATCCATTCCCAGTATCTCTCACTAGTAGAATGGTACAATGGTAGAATGTTTAGATTTCAGAGCCAAAGACACTGGTTGCAAAAGGCCCTGGGTTAAAACCCTGTCCAATCAATGTTGGAAGTTACCTTTCTGGTGCCATCATGATAGGATGCATTGTCTGTACCATAGCAAAACAATATAGTAGTTGTATGAAGATATATGTACCGGAGTGAAGGATCAATGTGTCATTTCTATCACATTAGATTTCACTGCATCAGTTCATGTGTCTCACAGTAACACTGGTTGTTGTGTCCATACTGGGATTTGAACTCGAGTTGCTTGGATTGTCAGTCCAGGCCTGAAATCAATGTAACTGTGCTGGATATAAGATGCTCATACTGGTCTCAGGTCAGAGGGGGTTTACCCATTTGGCTCAGTTGGTTGAGTGTGGGATTCACAATACAGAGAACTCAGGTTTGAATCCCGGAATAGGCATTGGTCCTGTTATAGTTTTCCCAATCATTTGTAAAGGAACTCTTCTCTCTCTCTCTCTCTCTCTCTCTCTCTCTCTCTCTCTC